>CAWUHX010000467.1:0-60461 GCA_963922205.1 Romanomermis culicivorax
AAGCAGTGGTATCAACGCAGAGTACTTGGAAAAAAGCTTCCATTAAAAAATGTGCTTTTTACTTAATAATCCATGGATTATGTATGATTTGTGTTTTAATGCATGAAAAATTTTCAGGTGATTTTTTTCATGAGTAGATTGATTCGTGAAAAATTCACCATTATTGATTATAGTCACATGAAAAAATTAAAGTTTTCATTCAAGAGTTGTGCTTTATAATTGATGGATGATAATTTGGTTTTTTGGATCATGGTAAAGAATTTCCATGTCAAATTTATGTGAACCTTTTCGATGCGAAGTTTTGATGTTTATTCCATTTTTATTTTTTATTTTTCATAAATTTTATTATTTTTCATAAATTAGGCTTAGGCTTAGGCTTAGGCTTAGGCTTAGGCTTAGGCTTAGGCTTAGGCTTAGGCTTAGGCTTAGGCTTAGGCTTAGGCTTAGGCTTAGGGTCAGGCTTAGGCTTAGGCTTGGATATCAAATTTCATCATAATACTTACAATTATATGCCTTATAATTGTCAGAGGTGATGCTCTAAAGTTTTAACTAGGGGGGGGGGGTCGCTGACCTGAAACTGTTTAAACGCAGGCTAAACATTTTATTGATATGAAAAACTTGTAATCAAGTGCCTGAATGTTTGTTGCTGCTGATTGTAATAGCTCATTTTTGCTTTCGGCTTTTCGGCCTGTAAATGAAAATAAAAATTAAAAAAGAAATTAAAAATAAAAAATAAAATTTAAAAATAAAAATAAAAAATAAAAATAAAAATGAAAAATAAAAAATGAAGAAGAAAAATAAAAATAATAAAAATAAAAATAAAAAATAAAAATTAAAAAAATAAAAAATAAAAAATAAAAAATAAAAAATAAATAAAAAATAAAAAATAAAAATAAAATAAAAAATCAAAAAATGGTTAAACGCTTTATTATATCGCATGATGTAAGAGAGCAATATGGATAAGTGACATTCCAGCAGTAATCCAACTACCTTCCTCAGGCTCTCTATACTAAATTTTGGCTGGAGTGGGGTTTGATCTGTGAGCTTTGAGCTTAGGATGGCTAGTCAAGAGCGATGTCCATGCAATAACACCATGCTAACTAGGGATCGGTATGTTTTCCATTAGCGCAAGAAACAGGTTTGAAATGATCAGGGTAAAAATAGGACAAAAAGTAGCCAAGTTTAATAAAGCTAAAAAACGCAACATACAATAGTAATGTAGCAAATTGCAAAATAACACAGCTTATATACTATCGCAGAAAATCACGGAATGTTCTAGAACAATGTGGAAGTTTCCAGAACTTTCCAGAAAAATGGAGTACACGAGATGTACTTGTACGTCCCATATGCTAACTGCACTGTAGTTGAAAGTTGATTAGCCTTGGGATAATTAGTATCCAACTGCAATACTAGCTAAGTTTAATAAGGCTAACTAAGACAACATACAGTCCTAAAGTACTAAATAAAAGATTTTTTCCAGAACATTGTAGAATTTCAAAAGAATATTATAGAATATTGTGGAAGTTTCTAGAAGTTTCCAGTTCATAGAATGTACGTGCATATCATATAACATAATTGTATGACAAGCAAAGTTTCATATGAGTATGAATCAGGTCCAGTTTCAGCAAGCATTTTAGCTTCCACTTTGACCTTCAAAATAGCTAAAATGCTTTAAATGCAGGTAGTTTCTGAGCCAAATGCCATTACGCTGAAGCTTTGCATTCCAAGGCGTTCCAAGGTCAGAGTTGCAGAGTTCTGAACTTCCAGAGTTCCATAGTTCCAGAGTTGCAGACCTCCAGAGTTGCAGAATTGTAGAGTTTCAGAGTTTCAGAGTTCCAGAGTAGCAGAGCTCCAGCCTAGCAGAGTTTCAGAGTTTCAAAATTACAGAGTTGCAGCATTCCAGACTTTGAGAGTTGCAAAGTTGCAAGACTTGCAGCTCTCCAGACTTTGACAGTCACAAAGTTGCAAGAGTTGCAGAGTTGCACAGTTCCAGAATGCCGCAGTTCCAAGTTTATATACTTGCAGAGTTCCAGAATACTAGAGTTCCAGAGTTCAAGAGATCTAGACTTGCAGAACCACAGGGTTCCAGAGTTGCAGACTTGCTGAGTTGCAGACTTGCAGAGTTCCAGATTTGCTGACATATAGAGTTGCAGAGTTGCAGAGTTTCACAGTTCTGCAGTTCCACACTTATATAGTTCCTGAGTTTGGAAGTTCCACAATAGCAGAGATGAAGCATTCTGGACTTCCAGAGTTCCAGAGCTCCACAATAATACAGTTCCAGAGTTCTAGAGGTTTAGAGTTACAGAGTTGCAGAGTTTCAGAGTTGCATGCTTGCAGAGTAGCAGAGCTCCAGCATTGCGGAGTTTCAGCGTTCCAGAGTTCTAGACTTCGAGAAGTCCAGTGTTCCATCGCCAGATTTGCAGATTCCAGAGTTTCAGAATCAAACAGTTGCAGCATTCCAGACTTTGTGAGTTGCAAAGTTGCAAGAGTAAAAGAGTTCTACAGTTCCTGATTTATAGGGTTGCATAGTTCTAGAATACTAGTGTTCCGAGTTCAAGAGATCTAGACTTCCAGAGTCCCAGGGTTCCAGAGTTTCGGACTTGCAGAGTTGCAGATTTCCAGAGTTCCAGAGTAGCATATTTCCAGAGTTAAAGACCTCCAGAACTGCAGAGTTGCAGAGTTCTGGAATTCCAGAGTTACAGAGTTCTACAGTTATACAGTTCCAGAGTTTCAGAGTTCCAGAAGCCCAGAGGTTTTGAGTTGCAGAGTTTCAGATTTCCGCAGTTCCAGATTTGCACAGTTATACAGTTCCAGAGCTGCAGAGTTGCAGAGTTTCAGAGTTTCAGGATTACAGAGTTGCAGCACTCCAGACCTTGTGAGTTGGAAAGTTGCTGGTGTTGCAGAGCTCCACAGTTCCTGATTTATAGAGTTGCAGAGTTCCAGAATACTAGTGTTCCGAGTTCAAGAGATCTAGACTTCCAGAGTCCCAGGGTTCCAGAGTTTCGGACTTGCAGAGTTGCAGACCTCCAGAGTTCCAGAGTAGCATATTTCCAGAGTTAAAGACCTCCAGAACTGCAGAGTTGCAGAGTTCTGGAATTCCAGAGTTACAGAGTTCTACAGTTATACAGTTCCAGAGTTCCAGAAGCCCAGAGGTTTTGAGTTGCAGGATTGCAGAGTTCCACAGTTCCAGAGTTGCACAGTTATACAGTTCCAGAGCTTGCAGTTCCACAGTTCCCGATTTATAGGGTTGCAGAGTTCCAGAATACTAGTGTTCCGATTCAAGAGATCTAGACTTCCAGATTCCCAGTGTTCGACAGCTTCCGACTTGCAGAGTTGCAGACCTCCAGAGTTCCAGAGTTCCATATTTCCAGAGTTAAAGACCTCAAGAACTGCAGAGTTGCAGAGTTCCGCAATTCCAGAGCTACAGAGTTCTACATTTATACAGTTCCAGAGTTTCAGAGTTCCATAAATCCAGAGGTTTTGAGTTGCAGAGTTGCAGAGTTCCACAGTTCCAGCATTACACAGTTATACAGTTCCAGAGCTGCAGAGTTGGAGAGTTTCAGAGTTCCAGAGTTGCAGAGTTGCAGCATTCAGACTTTGTGCGTTAGAAAGTTGCAGGAGTTGCAGAGTTCCACAGTCATACAGTTCCAGAGTTCTAGAGGTTTAGAGTTACAGAGTTGCATGCTTGCAGAGTAGCAGAGCTCCAGCATTGCGGAGTTTCAGAGTTTCAGAATCACAGAGTTGCAGCATTCCAGACTTTGTGAGTTGGAGAGTTGCAGGAGTTGCAGACTACCACAGTTATACAGTTCCAGAGTTTCAGAGTTCCAGAAGTCCAGAGGTTTTGAGTTGCAGAGTTGCAGACTTCCACAGTTCCTGATTTATAGGGTTTCAGAGTTCTAGAATACTAGTGTTCTGAGTTCAAGAGATCTAGACTTCCAGAGTTTTGGATTTGCAGAGTAGCAGATCTCCAGAGTTCCAGAGTTCCATATTTCCAGAGTTAAAGACCTCCAGAACTGCAGAGCTGCAGAGTTTCGGAGCTCCAGGATTTCAGAGTTACAATGTTCCACAGTTATGCAGTTCGAGAGTTGCAGAGCTGCAGACTTGCAGATTTTCAGAATTACGGAGTTGGAGCCTTCCGGACTTCGTGAGTTGGAAAGTTGCAGCAGTTGCAGAGTTCCACAGTTATACAGTTCCAGAGTTTCGGAGTTGCAGAAGTCCAGAGGTTTTGAGTTGCAGAGTTCCGCAGTTCCAGAGTTATACAGTCCCAGAGTTTTAGAGTTTCAGAGTTCCAGAGTTTCAGAGTTAAAGTCAGAGTTACAGAGCCAGAGAGTTAGAGTCAGAGTTGCACATTTTATTCATTTCATTCATTTTATTAATTTAATATATATAAAAAACTGTTCCCTGATTAAAGCTTCACTTTATAAACATCAGATGGAGGAAATTTCACCGGCTAATATAAAAATAATGGATTCCATCATTTTTATATTAGCTAAGTGGTTTTATCCATCTATGCTAGAATTATTCAGTATTCTGTATTAAAAGCCTCCACAAGAATGATCATCAAATTTAGAAAATTTCAATCGATTTTAGTAAGAATTATTATTATGGTGCTAAAATTGCTTCATTTCATTTTATTTAGCTTTTAGATAATTATTTCCTTTATTGCGTTATTATCGGATTCATATTCGAATAGAAAAATTGATGAACAAGAATATGTAAGTTAATTTAAAAATTTATTTTCAATTAAAATATTTTTCTTATAAAATTATTTGATATATTTTTCATATAAAATATTAAACAATTAAATTCTCAAAATTCAAAATATTTTTATGTGATTTAATTTTTGTGATACATGTATATATTTACTTTATAACATATGTGTATGTAAATTTACATATTTATTAATTTTTATGTAATGTGATTTATTATTGTATTGTATTTTATTGTATGGTATTGTATTGTATTGTATTGTATTGTATTGTATTGTATTGTATTGTATTGTATTGTATTGTATTGTATTGTATTGTATTGTATTGTATTGTATTGTATTGTATTGTATTGTATTGTATTGTATTGTATTGTATTGTATTGTATTGTATTGTATTGTATTGTATTGTATTGTATTGTATTGTATTGTATTGTATTGTATTGTATTGCATTGTATTGTATTGTATTGTATTGTATTGTATTGTATTGTATTGTATTGTATTGTATTGTATTGTATTGTATTGTATTGTATTGTATTGTATTGTATTGTATTGTATTGTATTGTATTGTATTGTATTGTATTGTATTGTATTGTATTGTATTGTATTGTATTGTATTGTATTGTATTGTATTGTATTGTATTGTATTGTATTGTATTGTATTGTATTGTATTGTATTGTATTGTATTGTATTGTTTTGTATTGTATTGTATTGTATTGTATTGTATTGTATTGTATTGTATTGTATTGTATTGTATTGTATTGTATTGTATTGTATTGTATTGTATTGTATTGTATTGTATTGTATTGTATTGTATTGTATTGTATTGTATTGTATTGTATTGTATTGTATTGTATTGTATTGTATTGTATTGTTTTGTATTGTATTGTATTGTATTGTATTGTATTGTATTGTATTGTATTGTATTGTATTGTATTGTATTGTATTGTATTGTATTGTATTGTATTGTATTGTATTGTATTGTATTGTATTGTATTGTATTGTATTGTATTGTATTGTATTGTATTGTATTGTATTGTATTGTATTGTATTGTATTGTATTGTATTGTATTGTATTGTATTGTATTGTATTGTATTGTATTGTATTGTATTGTATTGTATTGTATTGTATTGCATTGTATTGATTTTTCAGCCGCATGTCTACTTATCAACACGCTACCCAATGACGGAAGACCCCAACGAATACCCAAATCCTACAACTAGACTTTTCGTCATGGCTGATGAGCCGTTAATAATTTTTGATCATTTTTCAAAACCGGGGATAAGAGCCGACCGCTGGCCAGCTAATTTAATCCCATTTGATGTATTGGACGACTTTTCGGATCGTTTTAAACGACAATTGACTGAATGTTTGGAAATTTTGGAAAATAGGACTTGCATCAGGTACGCTCCGTATTGACAAATTTTTGATATAGGTTCAATTAACTGATTAGGCTAAATAACCCAACAAAGAATAAAAATGTAATTAATAGTAGTACAACATACTAGGTAAAACGCGTCCAGCACTGCGTAAGTGAGCGTGTCAGGCGGTAGAAACGAAATTTTCAAATCATTGAAGAAACGCAAAGCATAAGGAAATTCGAGTGTCAGGCATGAGACGTCGAGGGCCCACATTGCTGGGATGGTAGTCTTTGATGTGCATGACAACTGAGCACTGAGACAACCCTTAGGCTTAAGCTCAGGCTTAGGCTTAGGCTTAGGCTTAGGCTTAGGCTCAGGCTTAGGCTTAGGCTTAGGCTTAGGCTTAGGGTTAGGCTAAGGCTTAGGCTTAGGCTTATTCTTAGGCTTAGGCTTAGGCTTAGGCTTAGGCTTAGGCTTAGGCTTAGGCTTACCCTTAGGCTTAGCCTCACGCTTAGGCTTAGGCTTAGGCTTAAATCGGTGCCCAGTTGTCAGCACTCAAATGTCTGGCACTCAGTTGTCACAGTGCTCAGTTGTCTGGTGCTCAGTTGTCGGTTAACCCATATTACCTTACTCAAGAATGCAGTGGGTTCTTGTTGCCAAGCCCCGAGTTGCCAGAAGAGGTTGCCCCAACACTGGTGGCCCTTGATGGTCCGTCAAACTCGATGGGGGAGGGATGTTGAGAGTGGCCAAAGCAGCCACCTCAACTACGAATTGTTGCAAAAAGAGAGCGCCTTTCCTGTTGCTCGGTTGGCTCAGTTGGTTAGAGCGTGCGGATGCTAGCCGCAAGGTCCCTGATTCAAGTCCCGGACCAAGCCTAACTTTTACACTGAAGCCCCGAGTCGCAGGAAGAGGCCTCAACATGCACGTTAGTGAATTGGGCTTGTTCTTTTATTTCACATTGTACTTGCAACTGTTGGGCTTGTAATTGATCGTGGCATCAATAATTTGATCGATCGTTTGTAAAGTCAGGACATTGTTTGTAATCCTTGTAGCGGCAGTATTGAGTTGATCGAAGGTGTTGCGAGGTTGGGTGCATAAATTTTGTATTTCGTAAGAGTTAACAATGGCGATACTGCTAGGTTGATCACAGTAATTGGTACGGGTGGTGGCTGGGGCCAGGTGCAGGTCTTGAATTTGTGCAGTCAATATTTGGGTCTGATGCCAAAGGTGCGGTGGCACCTGCAGTATGCCAACAGGCCAGTGCTGTTAGTTCTGGTAGGGCTAAAAGCCTGTCCCAGGTCCAATGGCCTGGCTATATTTCTTGGTGAAATTTGCTGCGGGTTTAATGCTTGTCCTTCTTGCATCCTAACATTGCTAGAAGTAAAACTCGCTTGCTGTGGGACGCTGGGTGGAGCTAAAATCGTATGTGCTGTGGAGGTGGTATATTGAATTTGGGGTTCCAAATTTAATGTGCGGCATGTGGCCGTACTTGGGGCATTGGTGAGCTTGAATGTGAATGCCATGGGATGGGATGCGGTCGATCAGCATATGCCTTATATGGGGCATTGTCATCATCAATTTGTAGCATCCTCTGACATATCTTTGAGCTCAAGATCAACGTAGGCTTTTCTCTGGAGCTGCGGTCCGAGATCGGATGCAGCACAATGGGCTGGTAACAGGGTGTGGCTCACCAATGTTATATTCGAAAGCAGATATCCCTCGGACTGTTACCTATCCTAGTCCACGAGTTTATTGTACATTGTATTACATATAGTAATGCAACATACAATAGTAATGTACTGAATAGTAATACAACGTACAATAGTAATGTACTGTACAATGGTAAAGCATAGTATAGTAACGTGCCAAATAGTAATACAACATACAATAGTAAGGTACTGCACAATGGTAAAGAATACTATAGTGTCATGCCAAATAGTAATACAATATACAATAGTGATGTACTGAACAGTAATACAACCTACAATAGTAAGGTACTGAACAGTAATACAACATACAATAGTAATGTACTGTACAATGGTAAAGCATACTATAGTACCATTCCAAATAGTAATACAATATACAATAGTGACGTACTGAACAGTAATTCAACCTACAATAGTAATGTACTGAACAGTAATACAACGTACAATAGTAATGTACTGTACAATGGTAAAGCATACTATAGTAACATTCCAAATAGTAATACAATATACAATAGTGACGTACTGAACAGTAATTCAACCTACAATAGTAATGTACTGAACAGTAATACAACGTACAATAGTAATGTACTGTACAATGGTAAAGCATACTATAGTAACATTCCAAATAGTAATACAATATACAATAGTGACGTACTGAACAGTAATTCAACCTACAATAGTAATGTACTGAATAGTAATACAACATACAATAGTAAGGTACTGTACAATGGTAAAGCGTACTATAGTAACGTGCCAAATAGTAATACAACATACAATAGTAAGGTACTGAACAGTAATGTGATGTACAATAGTAATGTACTGAATAGTTTTACAACATAGAATAGTAATGTAAACAACATACAAAAGTAGTTTACTGAATAGAAATAGAACATACAATAGTAACATACTACAACATACAATAGTAATGTGCTGAATAGCCAGGTAAATAAATTAATGAGTATGCAAAATAACACAGCTTATATACCATCACGGAAAACCATGTAATGTTATACGACTTTGTGGAGTAGTGGATTATAGACTATCGTGGAAGTTTCTAGAACTTCCTAGGAAAATACAGTACATGAAATGTACTTGCAAATCATATTGTGTGATCATACTGTAAGATATGTATGAATAAGCTTCTATTGTCAATGCTATAAAGATACGTCTACAACTTTTAAGTGAAACATTAATTCACCTTTGGTCTATAAGAAATATAATGTGAAATGTATTGCTAACAATTCTTATTTGTTGAATACATTATTGCAGATTCCGTTATTTTCCGGATTTAGAAGGCAAAGACTTGGTATTGGTGACTGATTACAAAATTAAACCTCTAATTATTAAGCAAAGACGTGAATACAATTGTTACGCGAGCATCGGATACAATCATGAAGGAGGAAATTGGTATTTATTAGTAGCTTCCAAATGGGATCTGAATCCCAAAAAATTTTTATTTAAATATATATATATGTATATGTATATATGTTATATAATTCTATATATATATATATATATATATATGTATAGTATATTAATATATATAAGTATACTATTTTATAATTCTTTATAAAATATATGGTTAAAACATTTTTTAATATTTCAATTTAGTAATATATTATATCATGCTTTTTTCAGGCTAGAAATCAATGAACTGATTTGCAAGAGCAAAAACTGCTTAATGCACATGTTGATGCATGTATTGGGTTTTGATCATGAATACGTTAGGCCGGATCGAGATAACTATGTGGCATTGAACTTTTTTATGCAAAATAGAGAAATACTCCGAGAATGGAATAATACGGATAGGCAGGATACGTATACCAATTATATGCCATACAATTATAAAAGGTAACCTATATTTATTTTATATATATATTATATATTTGTATTATATTTGTATTTCATATATTACATATATTTTATGTATTACATATATTATATATATTATACATATATATATGTATATATATGTTTATATATACATATATGTTTATATGTATATATATATATATGTTATATAATGCAGTCAAATACGCATATTGTATATAGGATATATTGGTATCTATGGTGCACCGACAATTGAGTGCCGGACAATTGAGCGCAGTGACAACTGAGCGCCGTGACAACTGAGCGCAAGACATTTGAGCGCCGACAACTGAGCACCGACTATTTAATGCATTATAATTGAGCGTTTTTTTCATTTACTGAGGCCTAAGCCTAATCCTAAGCCTAAGCTTATGCCTAAGCCTAAGCCTAAGCCTAAGCCTAAGTCTAAGCCTAAGCCTAAGCCTAAGCCTAAGCCTAAGCCTAAGCCTAAGCCTAAGCCTAAGCCTAAGCCTAAGCCTTAGCCTAAGCCTAAGCCTAAGCCTAAGCCTAAGCCTAAGCCTAAGCCTAAGCCTAAGCCTAAGCCTAAGCCCAAGCCCAAGCCTAAGCATAAACATAAGCCTAAGCCTAAGCCACGGCGCTCAGTTGTCAGCGCTCAGTTGTCCGGCGCTCAATTGTCGGGTCATGTGTATCTATATATGATATACTGATGTAATATAGTGTTTGTTATTATTATGGTGATTCATAGTCCCTATATTTCATCGGAACTTTTAGCATTCTGCATTTGGATCCACCTATCATGACGGTATTCGTACCCCGTTCAAAAATTACAAAAATTCAAAATCGTTTACGGCTGCAGCGTATACGTCGAGAAACATTACCTTCGGTATATGCTCTGGCCGAAAACTTATCCCATTATGAAAGTTGGTTTCCATTCCCGATGCATCAATTAGATTTCAACAATATCAATCGCCATTACCGTTGCGGCGAAGATGAAGCACTATGTCGAGACTACATAGGAGCAGCCAAATGCCGAGAAATTGGTGAGCCATACATGCACATAAAGGGTGGGGGGGGGGGGGTAAATCCTTATACCTGAAACCCTGGACACCTTTCCTAGCCAAAAAAAATCGTCCAACACCCCACCCTGAACTTTTTCCAAGACAGCTTTTTTCAAGATTTTTGTGCATATTTTGTATGAAAAACAGACTCGCAGAACTTTTTCTGCTCACCCAACGCCCCAGCCCCCTGGGAAAAAGTCCATGGACTCTCCACCCTGGAAAATTCTTGCTGTGCATGTCTGTGGTGAGCATGTTAAGTCCAGCCCCTGCTATACATAATGTATGTTGATCGCAGTATTGATTTTTTTAAGCACCACCCACAAAAACCCCTCTACAACCTTAATCCTTATTTGAGCCCCCCTTTTAAGGTCTCGGCCAAAGAAAACTTAGAGATGGTAGCATTGTCGGTGTCGCCCGACTAGCTCAATGCGCCAATGAAACCTTTGCTGAAAAAGACTGCAAATTGACATGTGGCTTTTGCTACCAGCTGATCAGGCCTAGTTCCTATGTTTTGCCACCAACACCTAGTTCCTATGTGTCACCACTGACAATCATGGACTATTTTAATAGTTCAGTGAGAGGTGAGTTAATGATGCTCATCCAGCTACTGGTCCAGATCTGGTCAAGGTCCAGGTGCAGGTCTGGGTCCAGCTACAGGTACAGGTCCAGGTCTGGGTCCAGCTACAGGTCCAGGTCCAGGTCCAGGTCCAGGTCCAGGTCCAGGTCCAGGTCCAGGTCCAGGTCCAGGTCCAGGTCCAGGTCCAGGTCCAGGTCCAGGTCCAGGTCCAGGTCCAGGTCCAGGTCCAGGTCCAGGTCCAGGTCCAGGTCCAGGTCCAGGTCCAGGTCCAGGTCTTGTTTAAGTTGCCAGTACCCAACACATGTCTACTTCATATGCATTAGCAGCATTTCTCATTTGAATCTTTTTTCCAGCTAGCAAATGGCCCAACAGCACTGTTTATTATACCTTCATGGATGCCTTTAATTGGGAATATATATCTTTAATTCAGCAGTGCTTCGACATATTGGAGATGAAGACTTGCGTAAAGTAAAATTATTTCCTCCTGGACATTTCAGTACTTTTACGGGTCTGTACAGGTGGTACACAAAAGATAGCCCTGTACAAAACATATACATCAAAGTTTGCAGCCTTAAGTGTGTGGGCCCATACAGCAGTATCTTTTGTGTACCCCTCTACCAGCCTGTATAACTACTCTCATCCTCATGATATTAAGTAACTTTCTTGAAGGTTCCGACCCTTACTTGCAAGGATGCAATTACAAAAAGGTTTTACCAACCCATTACAAATATATTCAATTTCGGAAGGTCATTGCATAACTTCCATCGGTTACAACCCGTATGGAGAAAACAGGTCTCATTAAATGTATTAAATGCTTTTTTTCAACTTTTTTCTCTACAAAACTTTCTTCAGAATGAATTTAAACCCCAAATTTTGCGAAAGCCAGTTGTCAATTTTGCATCTATTAATTCACGTTTTGGGTTTTGATCACGAGCATATTCGAATGATTAGAAATTTTACTGTAAAAGTTGATTCTTTTACCGACAAATTTTTACGTGACGAGTTCAATCGATCATTGCATCATAATACGTATGATTATATGCCGTATAATGTTCAAAGGTGGGTGAAGGTTGAAAGTAGTCTGATCATATAGCATACAATAATATTGCGATAGTACGTACAATAGTAAGGTAATGAATAGTAATACGGCATACAGTACTAATGCACATTAATAGGACATACAATAATAATGTATTGAATAGTAACACGGCATACAGTAGTAATACACATAGTATTAATACAACATACAATAATAATCTACTGAATAGTACTATGACATACAATACTAATGTACTGAATAGTAACACGGCGTACAGTAGTAATACACATAGTATTAATACAACATACAATAATAATCTACTGAATAGTACTATGGCATACAATACTAATGTACTGAATGGTAATATGACATACAATAGTAATGTAGTGAATAGTAACACGGCGTACAGTAGTAATACACATAGTATTAATACAACATACAATAATAATCTACTGAATAGTACTATGGCATACAATACTAATGTACTGAATAGTAATATGACATACAATAGTAATGTAGTGAATAGTAATATGACATAGATTACTAATGTACTGAATAGTAATACGACATACAATACTAATGTACTGAATAGTAACACGGCGTACAGTACTAATACACATAGTATTAATACAACATACAATAATAATCTACTGAATAGTACTATGGCATACAATACTAATGTACTGAATAGTAATATGACATACAATAGTAATGTAGTGAATAGTAACACGGCGTACAGTAGTAATACACATAGTATTAATACAACATACAATAATAATCTACTGAATAGTACTATGGCATACAATACTAATGTACTGAATAGTAATATGACATACAATAGTAATGTAGTGAATAGTAATATGACATAGATTACTAATGTACTGAATAGTAATACGACATACAATACTAATGTACTGAATAGTAACACGGCGTACAGTACTAATACACATAGTATTAATACAACATACAATAATAATCTACTGAATAGTACTATGGCATACAATACTAATGTACTGAATAGTAATATGATATACAATAGTAATGTAGTGAATAGTAATATGACATAGATTACTAATGTACTGAATAGTAATACGACATACAATACTAATGTACTGAATAGTAACACGGCGTACAGTAGTAATACACATAGTATTAATACAACATACAATAATAATCTACTGAATAGTACTATGGCATACAATACTAATGTACTGAATAGTAATACGACATACAATAGTAATGTACTAAAATTAGTTATATGGGCCCCTACAGAGGGTACACAAAAAATACCCCTGTACAAAACATATACGCGAAAGTTTGCCCCTTTAACTGTGAGGAGCAATACAAGTGGTGTAGAAAGTATAGCCGAGGACTCAAATTCCTTTAACATGCTGAGTGATACACCGGCTGTCGAAGGTACACCCAAAGCTTCATGGTGTGAAATTTAACTTCCACATGGAAAGTACGCCCTGAGCCGTAATGGCTGAAATTGGACCTAAATGTTCCTTGACTGATTCAGATGTTAACTTGACGATGCGAAGTCTGTTTGACCAAAATCTTACCCGACTAACTCAGGCTCCAAAGTTGATGATGCAATGTCTCTCTTAACAAAATTCAAAAACCACCTGAGGGTTATAGAATCTATTCATCTAACAGTTTTACACATTTTTCACAAAACTTTCACAGAAAATTTTGTTGGGGAGACGTTTTTTGGTGATTCCCTATGCTTAACCATTGTTCTCGGGACATGATTTTCCATGCTTTTTGTACAAAAACATGTCCCAAAAACAATGCTTAAGCAAAATTTGGAGTGTATCACAACTATACTTTCTATACCCCCTGTACCACCCTGCATAGTTAACGTGGCAAACTTTCATGTATATGTTTTGTAATGGCCTATCTTTTGTGTATCCTCTGTACATATGGTATAAATACTTGCGCTGAATAGCACAATAAATTAAAGAACGACAACACAAAATAACACGGGTTATATGCCATCATTGAAACTCAAGGAATTTTCTAGAACATTGTAGAATGTAAAAGAATATTATAGAATATTGCGCAAGTTTCTAGAAGTTTCCAGTACATGAAATGTACCTCCAAATCACGTAAGGTGGTCATACTGTAAAATATGTATCAGAAGCAAAGTTTCATAAAAAAAATCATTCCGGTTGAATTTCGGCAAGCATGTTAGCTTCGACTTCTTTTATCCAAAATAGCTTCAATGCTTTAAATCCATGTTTTGTCTGAGCCAAATGTCAGAATTTCAGAGTTTCAGAGTTTTAGAGTTTTAGAGTTTTAGAGTTTCAGAGTTTCAGAGTTTTAGAGTTTTAGAGTTTCAGAGTTTCAGAGTTTCAGAGTTTTAGAGTTTCAGAGTTTCAGAGTTTCAGAGTTTTAGAGTTTTAGAGTTTTAGAGTTTCAGAGTTTCAGAGTTTCAGAGTTTTAGAGTTTTAGAGTTTCAGAGTTTCAGAGTATCAGAGTTTCAGATTTTTAGAGTTTCAGAGTTTCAGAGTTTCAGAGTTTCAGAGTTTCAGAGTTTCAGAGTTTCAGAGTTTCAGAGTTTTAGAGTTTCAGAGTTTCAGAGTTTTAGAGTCTCAGAGTTTCAGAGTTTCAGAGTTTTAGAGTTTTAGAGTTTCAGAGTTTCAGAGTTTCAGAGTTTCAGAGTTTCAGAGTTTCAGAGTTCTAGAGTTTCAGAGTTTCAAAGTTATACAGTTGCAGATTTGCAGAGTTGAGGATTTGCCAAGTCGCAGAGTTGCAGAGTTGCACAGTTCCAAAGTTCCAGAGTTCCAGAGTTGGAGACTCCCAAAATTGCAGAGTTGCAAATATGCATAGTTGCTGAGTGCCAGAGTTCCAGAGTTGGAGACTTTCAGAGTTTTAGAGTTGCCGAGTTGCAAAGTTCCAGGGTTCCAGAGTTCCAGAGTTCCAGAGTTCCAGAGTTCCAGAGTTCCAGAGTTCCAGAGTTCCAGAGTTCCAGAGTTCCAGAGTTCCAGAGTTCCAGAGTTCCAGAGTTCCAGAGTTCCAGAGTTCCAGAGTTCCAGAGTTTCAGAGTTCCAGAGTTCCAGAGTTCCAGAGTTCCAGAGTTCCAGAGTTTCAGAGTTCCAGAGTTCCAGAGTTCCAGAATTCCAGAGTTTCAGGGTTGCAGAGCAGCAGAGTTGCAGAGTTCCAGAGTTTCAGAGTTGCAGAGCTGCAGAGCTGCAGAGTTGCAGAGTTGCAGAGTTGCAGAGCTCTAGAGTTTCAGAGTTTCTGAGTTCCACAGTTGCAGAGTTGCAGAGTTGCAGAATTGGAGAGTTTCAGACTTCCAGACTGCCCCAGTTCCAGACTTACAGAGTTCCAGAGTTGCAGAGGTCCAGAGTTCCACACTTCCAGAGTTTCAGACTTCCAGACTGCCCCAGTTCCAGAGAGACAGACTTCCAGAGTTGAAGAGGTCAGGAGTTCCAGATTTCTGGAGTTTTAGAGTTTTAGAGTTTTAGAGTTTTAGAGTTCTAGAGTTTTAGAGTTTTAGAGTTTTGAAGTTTTAGAGTTTTAGAGTTCTAGAGTTCTAGAGTTTTAGAGTTTTAGAGTTTTAGAGTTTTAGAGTCACAGAGTACTAGAGTTGCAGAGTTGCAGAATTGCAGAGTTGCAAAGTTCAGGATTTCCAGAATTCTAGAGTTCCAGAGTAGTAATTTACAGAGTAGTAGTTCCAGATTTTCAGAGTAGTAGTTCCAGAGTACCAGTGTTCCAGAGTTACAGAGTTACAGAGTTCCAGAGATTGAGAGTGTCCAGAGTCAGAGTTACACAGTCAGAGTTACACAGTCAGACTTGCACAGTCAGAGTTTTACAGTGAGAGTTGCACAGTCAGAGTTCCACAGTCAGAGTTGCAGTCACAGTGGCATTCAGATTTACAGAGTCAGATATTGACAGTCAGAGGTCGAGAGCAGAGGTTGAGCGTCAGAAGTTGGGTGTCAGAGTTTGAGATTGGGAGTTGCAGAATCAGAGGTTGATAGTCAGAGTTCCAGAATTGAACTCGCAGAGTCAGAGTTCGGCAGCCAGAGTTACAGTCAGTACACCAGAGTCAAAGTTAAAAACATTTACATCTTCTCTTACTGACATGATTGTTTTTTTATGCAGCATAATGCACATGCTACCCACGCACCCCATCATGGCCCACAAAACCGTTCCAAGTCGACTGCGCAACCATGCTAAACCAACTAACTCACACCTCGTACGCGAGCACGGGCCCTCATTCAAGGACTGGTTTTCAAACGCTTTGCATCAATTTGATGTCAACAATATCAATCGACATTATCAATGTGGGGAATATAGTTCTTTGTGTAGAGATTATTTTGGACAAGAAAATTGCACAAAATTTGGTGAGATTTACAGTAAACTTCAAAAAATCTAATACAGCAAGCCTCTTGCATGTGTGAACTTGCGTTCACTTATGCATGGATTACTGTAGTTTTGTAACTTGCCACAACGTTGAACTACACTGTGCAGCAACTGTTTAGTTGCACATGCCCTTGAACTACAGTAAGACAGGACATGCAGGTCGTAGTCATGAACTTGTATACACTCATGCAAAGGTTACTGTAGTTTAGAACTGTTTACAAATCTTTGAAATAGACTTGCAGCAACTACTGATTCATATTGTACAACAGCTGCTTATTCGTGTTCACAATGTCACTACAGTAAGTCAATTGCACATACCACAGCAAGCTACAGTAACCCTATTACACATACTACAGTAAGCTAAAGTAAGCCTATTGCAGGTTGCAAACATAAACTTGTATTTACTCATGCAATGATTACTGTAGTTCATTATTTTGGGCCATGTATGTAAATGCTATTCGACAATTGTCAAATTGCGCAAGCATGATAACCTGCTTTTTGGACTACAGTAAATTTAAACATAGCATGTAAGACTTTACAGTTAACAATGGAAAAGTTAATTTCCCTTTTGTCACTTTTGTGCATTGATGCGCAAGTTTGCATATGGAATGACAAAATGCACATATTTCTACATATTTACTGTAGCCTGATGGAATGGCTTTCTGGTCGGTTATTTCGTTTTGTGTCTAGCAGCTGTAGTTTCCAACTGTCTTTGTGGGTTTTTTGCTGCCAAATTGTTTGGAATGCTTGTCTCGAGTGCGTAATGGCTTTGCTAATTTACATAATTGGTGATGCAAAGAATGCTTTTATTGTTGGCACTTTATGATTTTGGAATTTTCGGGAGGCGATTTCCAGGTGCGGTGATGTGCGTAGGCACGTTTTTATTTGTGATTGAAAATTTTTTTAAAAATTATTTTTGTATTATATTTTTTCAATTTCATTTCTTTATTTTTTTCTTATTTTAATTTTTTATTTTTTTCTAATTTTAATTTTTTTTTTTTTCTAATTTTAATTTTTTATTTTATTTTTTTATTTTATTTTTTTATTTAAATTTTTTATTTTAATTTTTTATTTTAATTTTTTATTTTAATTTTTATTTTAATTTTTTATTCTAATTTCTTTTTTATTTTTTCATTATTTTTTATTTGTTCAGGTCTCGGAGCATCTACACTCGATGATGGTCGCATAGAATACATTGCTGCGCAAGCTCGATGCATGGATAAAAATTTTGCCGAACGACGATGCCCCAAAACGTGCGGCACTTGCGTTCGTTTCTATAAGCATGACGTTCGACTGCGACAATTGGCCAAACAGGCAGCTGCAGCACAAGGATGACATTTATAAGACTGTGACAGTTTGACGTCTGCAAGATCACAATGATTACTGTAGCATCTCCATTTTGCAAATAAATGTTACATTTGAAATAAGTGACGATTTTAGAAGTTAACTCTTGGTTCAGAACAACCTTGGAAAAGTGAAAAATTGGCACATGAGACATAGTTAACTATTGGTTAATAAAAATTATTAGAGTCGAGGTTAACTCTGAATCTTAAAATTTTATAGTTGAAGTTCAGTCTCAAAGTTGAAGTTAAGTCTTGTGTCTTAAAGTTCAGTAAACTCTGAATCTTATGAATGAGTTAACACGAGTTGAAGTAGAGTTAACTTAAGCTGAAGTGGATTTGACGTAAGGTTGAGTTTACTTCGGGTCTTAAAGTTGAACTTAACTCTGAGTCTTAAAGTTGAACTTAACTCTGAGTCTTAAAGTCTTAAAGTTGGAGTTAATATCTTAGTCTTAAAGTTCAGTTAACTCTAAATCTAAGCAATGAGCTGACTTGAGTTGGAAGTGAGTTAAATTAACATGATGTTAAGTTGACTTACTTTGAAGTTGAGTTGAGGTATGCTGCAGTTGACTTATCTTAATTTGAACTTGAGTTAATTTAACTTGAAGTTGAGTTGACTTAAACTTGACTTAAATCTTAGGCTTTAAGGATGAGTTAAGTCTCTGAGGGTTAAAGTTGAGTTAACTGTAGTTTTGAAGTTTAATTGTCTCAAAGTTGAATTAATTTTGAGTCTTAAAGGAGAGTTAACCCTGATCCTAAAAATTGAGGTAACTCTCAGTCTCAAACATGAGTTAACTTAAAGTTTTGAAGTTGAGCTAACTCGAAAGTCCAGTTATCTATAAGTCCTAAAATTGAGTTCAATGATAGTTGAGTTGAAATTAAGTTAACCCTTTGCCTTAAAGTTGGATTTCAGTTCAGTTAACTATGACTCTTAAACTTGAGTCAAGTCTGAATGTTGAGTTAACTCTCAGTCTAAAAGTTGAGGTAACTCTGAGTCTTCAAGTGTCATTAACTTAAAGTCTTGAAGTTGAGTTAATTTGAAAGTTAAGTCAGCAATCAGTCTTAAAATTGAGTAAAATGAAAGTTGAGTTGAAGCTGAGTTAACTCTGGGCCTTAAAGTTGAGTCACAGTTGACTTGAGGTTGAGCCTCAAAGTTCAGCTAGCTCTGAGTGATAAAGTTGAATTAACTATGAGTGTTAAAGTTGAATTAACTCAGGGTGTTAAAGTTGAGTTAAATGTAGTCTCAAAGTGTCTTAAAGTTGAATTGACTCTGCGCCCTGAATTTGAGTTAACCCTGCATCTTAAAGTGTGATAAACTTAAAGTCTTAAAGTTAAGTTAACTAAAGTAAATTGGTAAACTTAAGTTAGGTCAGTTGTAAAAATCAGTTAACTTGCAATCTTATTGTTAAATTAACTTGAAGCCTTAGAGTTGAATTAACTCTGAGTGTTAGAGTTAGGTTAATTTGACTTAAAGCATAAAATCTGTATTGACAAGGGCAGGTTGCAGAATAAACGTTATTACCCCTCAATAGTACTAACCCACACTAGTGAATGCAGTCCCTAAGAGTCATCTCAAGTCAAAGTTGAGTCAAGTTGGTGTTTAGTTAACTTAGATTTGAGTTAATTCGAATTTTAGTTAACTTTGAGTTGAGTTAACTTCGAATTGAGTTGAATTCGCTCGGAATCAGTTGGACGACCATATTTGATGGATTTACAAACTTTTTAAAATGTGACCCTTATAAAATTCAAGTGGTGCAAAAAATTATGGATGAAGATAAAGAAAACAGATTAGAATTTGCCCAGGATGAAATTAAAGGAATGGACATTAACAAACATCGTCTTGTGAATTTGATGCTTTCAGACATATAACATACAACATATAACATATAGCATATAACATATAATATATAACATATAACATATAACGTATAACATATAACGTATAACATATAACATATAACATATAACATATAACATACAGCATATAACATATAACCTATAACATATAACATATAACATGTAAAACATATAACATATAACATATAACATATAACATATAATGTATAAGATATAACATAAAGCATACAATATATAAGATACAACATATAACATATAAAGTACAACATATAACAAATAACGAATAACATATAACATATAAAATATGACATATAAAATATGACATATAACATATAACACATAGCATATAACATATAACATATAACATATAACATAAAATTGCACATGGGCGTGTGTTATTCACCCACATCTTCATGTATTATATTTCATCCATTTGTGGACTATGTCAATTTATTATAGCGTCATATTTTGTGTATAAATAGTTGGGCTTTCAGTCGATTACTATCTGCTGTCCGTCCCATTCCATTTTGTTCTTATTTACTGTTATTTAACAAATATGTCCAAATTATAAGATACATATCATATATATATAACATATGTATAACACAGATATGGCATATATATGACATACACATGGCACATGTAGGGCATATATAACACATATATAACATATATAACATACATATGACATAGGTATAAGTATGTAACAGATATACAACATATATATAACGTATATATAACAGACGTATAACATACATATGGCATACATATCGGACAGATATAACATACGTAAGACATATATAACGCATATACACATTTATATAACATGCATATGACATATGTATAAGTATGTTACACATATACAATATATATACGACGCATATATAACAGACGTATAACATACATATGGCATACATATCAGACAGATATAACATATGTAAGACATATATAACGCATATACACATTTATATAACATGCATATGACATAGGTATAAGTATGTTACACATAAAAAACATATATACAATGCATATACAACAGACGTATAACATACATATGGCATACATGTCAGACAGATATAACATATGTAAGACATATATAACGCATATACACATTTATATAACATGCATATGACATAGGTATAAGTATGTTACACATATACAATATATATACGACGCATATATAACAGACGTATAACATACATATGGCATACATATCAGACAGATATAACATATGTAAGACATATATAACGCATATACACATTTATATAACATGCATATGACATAGCTATAAGTACAACGGCATAAAAGTGGTGAAATGCTTTAATATAACACATGATATAACACAACAATACAATGTATGTAACAGAACAATATGGATAAGCAACATTTCTGCACTAATCCTACGACCTTCCCCAGGCTTTCTACAACTTTTACCAAATTTCGACTGGAGTGAGGTTTGAACTGTGAGCTTTGAGTTGTGAGTCAAGAGCACTATCCACTAGGCCGCAATGTATATATAACATACATCCCGCATATAACTATTCATAATTATAATAAATGTTTGAAAATTCAATGCCACTATTCATAATTATAATAAATGTTTGAAAATTCAAGTAAATTCATCGACGAAAGTTGAAGTGATCTTATATGTAGGAGTGTCATCAATATTCATAGAGTAGAAAAGTGGTTGCATGATTACTATGCACATGTATATTGTAGACGCATATTCATAGAAAAAAGACCGCCAGGCGGAAAAAAGTATCGCAATCATCAGCACGGAACATATTTACATAAAATATCTTGAAAAGTTGCATGTTTTTAAAAGCAAGAATATTTTTTACTTTTGCCATTCTAGCCAATCTTTCTCACAAAAATGACTTCATGGAATGTGATTCTTATTTACATCGCTGTCGTCACGTTGCCTTCCGTCGATATGGCTTCTATCACCGCCGCTCCTCATAGACGTCAACCTTTGCCCGATGCGAAACGGTGCACATCGGATAGTAAATGCATAGTTCGTGTATCTGAAGCAAAATCCTCCACCAGTTACTCAGCTTGATCAAGTTGGTGCCGGAGCCATCCCAATACCACTATGCCCGATGCGGGCTCGACAAAATTTGAGTTTGGATGAAACATCAATTGTACGGGAGAAATGGCATTGTTGTGACACCTCTCGCCAGGCGTAGTCGTCGTTTTTCTTTTGGAACCCGTATGTCTGATGTTTCAAATCCAACTTATGAGCACTTAACCCCTCCCATGGGAAAGATTTAGGGTGTAGTCGTCGTTTTTTCTTCCAAACCCTTAGACTTGATGTTTCACGTCCATGTTAGAACCACAGACCAGTACTTTTGCTGCAGCATGTGCTGCAGCCAGTTGCAACTTGTAATATGTTTTTATACAGTCAGTATAGGGTAGCAATCCTTACATTGTGACCATTCAAAGGCGTCACTTCTGCCCAGGAGAATTTTGCTCGTGTTAAAATGGCGTAGTCGTCGTTTTCCTTTCGGAACCCGTAAATTTGATGTTTCAAGTCCAAGTTATGGTGCCCGACATGTTCTTTTGCTGGAATAGGTGCGCCAATAATTGTAACATGTAATACATGGTTGGCCATTATGTGCTGAGGGCGTAGTCGTCGTTTTCCCTTTTGAACCCTTACATTTAATGTTTCATATCCAACTTAAATGTTGGGATCATCACTTTTGCTGCAAGTGACCATTCAGAAGCATTACCTCTCCGCAGGAAAACTTGATCATGTGCAAAAAGCGTAGTTGTCGTTTTTCTTTTCCAACCCGTACATTTGATGGTTCATACCTAACTCAAAATCGCAAGATCTAAACTTTCACTTTAACAGGCACTGCAACCAGTTGCAACATGTGATACAAGGCTGGGCAGTCAGTGAGATGTCCACGCCAGCTAATCTCCCTGAACTGTTACATACTGACCATTCAGAAGCATTATTTCTGCACAGGAAAATTTGATCATGTGCAAAAAGCGTAGTCGTCGTTTTTCCTTCGGAAGCCGTACATTTTATGTTTCAAATTCACATTATGATCTTAAACTTGAACCTTTTGTCGTGACAGGCGGTGGTAAATTTTGTGGTTTGTGATACACAACTACGCAGTTAGTGTAGCCTCATTATATGCCCGTGTCTGAAAACTGTTACATAATGCCTACGCGAAGGCATCACTCCTCCCCAGCAGAATTTGATGATGTGCAGAGGGCGCAGTCGTCGTTTTTTATTTTTATAACCCGTTCATTTGATGTTTCAAATCCAATTTATGAGCCAGGAAACTTGTTGCAACAGGAGCTGCAGCCATTCCTGACATGTGATACATGGCTCTGCAGGGTCACTACCAGCCCTCTAAAAACCGTTACAGTGTGAACACTCAAAGGGGTCAGTTCCCCCCTGGAGAACTTGATGATGTGCAAAAAGCGTAGTCGTCGTTTTTGCCTCCAAACCCGTACATTTGATGTTTCATATCCAAGTTAAATCTGAACACCTGTACTTTTGCTGCAATGTGTGCTGCTAACTGTTGTGGTATGTGATACACAACTATGCAATCAGAGTAGCGTCATTAGCAGCCAATGTCCAAGTAACTGTAACATAATGAGCATTTGAGGGCAACAGTTCCTGCTAGTGTAATTTGATGATTCCCAAAGGGCGTAGTCGTCGTTTTTGCTTCAGAACCCGTAGACTTGATGTTTCAATGTGGGCACAATTAGATTTTTGCAGCGGATACTCAAAAATACCAAGGTATGATTTTCAAATGCATCAAACGAACGAACAGTACATACAAACTCAAATTGTCTATGTGCCTCGACGATGACGCCTATAGCGGAGCCGAGACAGTCTTCGGCTGGGACAATGTGTGGTTCCGTTGCGGCATAGATCAAAATTTCAACCGAGTTAGAGTGGCGCTCGGATGTTACGAACAATGGCCCGGCAATCAAGGTGTTGGTATAAATGATTGGGGCACGTTCCATGGTGTGGAGATGAAGTAAGCCTTGACTTGGGAGAAACGTTTCGAGGTATGGAATACGGGGTTTGGGTAAAATGTGGATTGGCTTCCAGTTGGATTCGGAATCAAGCTGGGGTTCAGGTTGGGGTGAAACACTGGAGATCAAAAGTTTCCAGTTGAGCTGCCAGCTAGAATGGCTTCAAATCCAAGCCAAGGTCCAGTGGGTGGGATCCCCGACTGGCTCTAAATGTGGAGGTTAGTGATCCCGGAAGCCCCACAATTTTTAAATGTGAATATTCACTAAATCAAGAATTTCAATTTTTTTCAGTTGCGGTGCCTACATATTGGAACAAAAGGAAAAAAGTCGAAGTAAAGGCAAAATATATATTTCAAAAAAAAAATTTATATGAAAATCCTGTATTTTTATTTCAGACAGTGATCAGCCGCTGGTCTAATGAAATTATCAATAAGATATTCTGTATCAGACTACATAATGGAACTATATAGCATAACAGAAATAAAGTTTACATGTTACTGTAGACCATAATCGATGGATCTTAAATATCCAAAAATTTCAAAAACTAAAAATGGTGATTGATAATTCGGAAGAATTAATTTTTCTATGGCGCCAATTGTTCATTTAATAATCAATTTAGGGAAACATGCTTGGTGTACATTTCAGCTACAAAACTGCAGGTTGCTATTGATTGGAAAACTGACAACTACCAAATGAACATGTACTGTAGACGAAATTTTGCTCAACCTTTACCTACCTGCTTATCCAATCCTTCAATGTGATTAGCGTAAATGTGCGCCTCACTAATAGTGATGATAGACTCACTACAATACAATACAATACAATGCAATACAATACAATACAATACAATACAATACAATACAATAAAATACAATGCAATACAATACAATACAATACAATACAATACAATACAATACAATACAATACAATACAATACAATACAATACAATACAATACAATACAATACAATACAATACAATACAATACAATACAATACAATACAATACAATACAATACAATACAATACAATACAATACAATACAATACAATACAATACAATACAATACAATACAATACAATACAATACAATACAATACAATACAATACAATACAATACAATACAATACAATACAATACAATACAATACAATGCAATACAATGCAATACAATACAATACAAATACAACATGATATGTGTGTAAAGTTACACTATGTAAGTTTTCTAGGTTTGCATTTTTCAATTTTTTTATATTTTTTCTATCACATAGCTTAATTTTCCATTTTTTAAGCTCATGTTGTATTGTAGGTGGGCTAGCGGCTGATGAGTCACAGACAGGATTGGGATTCCAGGATTCGTCCTTAATGTACTTGTTTCCCACACCCACGTTTACCCGATCAACTTAATTGTTTGTGCTTAAACCCGACACTAATAATCCCACCAATTAAGGAAAAATCTAATTTCCTTATTTGTCTCCCTTATTACTTAAAATCGAAAGGCGAGAGTTTTCTACCTTTATATATTACGCAATAAAAACAAACGAAAAACTTACATACAAAACGGAAGCAGGCGAGAACGGTAAATAAACAACTCCCACGCACTGGGATGAGAGAAGACGGCTGCATGGTGGGAGGCGACGAATAGTGAAAAATAAAAGTGGCCGGCGGGGCGCACACTTAGTACACGAAACATATGATAATAATAAAAAGGAGAATAATAATGGAGAGACCAGCGCACGTGTACCGACGTGGGCTACAGTAAGACGGCTGCTAATGGTCCACGTTGCTCTCTCCACTTGCTACCTGCGGGCCTCTTACGCTCTTTGACAAAAACAACGAAAATCGGCGGAAAACACACTACAACACTCAACTTTGAACCAAAAATAACCAAATTTTTTCGCACAACAATTAGGAAAAATCATCACTTTTTTATCTGGGAGGTAATAGGACACTTGATTCGCTTCGATAAATTGAAGAAACAAAAAAAGATAATCCAAACAAATTAGCCGCAATTTGATTTGTATCTAAATCAATGATAATTTTACTTTGCAAAAATTGTTGAATTTGTAACTATTTTTTCAATTATAAAATAAGAAAAAATTTAAATTTTGTAAAGCTAGAATTGATTTTGGTGAACAGTTTACAAAAAAGAGAATACTTTTTCCTAAACTTTGTAGTTTTGTTTTGGCTATCATCTTTGAATTCTATTCCGTAAATTTATTAAATGATCAACTAAAACAACACAAAAAAATTTATTTTTGGCTCATCATGGGCCTTCCATTATCCTTTTGGTTCGACACTTTCGTTGTCTAATCTTGGATTTTTGTACCATTTGCAAGGAAATCCTAAATATAATTAGCATTTATTCTACGTCACAAAAATTGACGAGTGTTCAATAATGTTCCCAAAAGAATTTTTATCAAAAATATTCATAAAACAATATGAAGAAAAAAAATAATCAAAGTGATATAAAAATAAGTAATACAAATTAGTAAAATATAAAACAAAATAATACAATTTAAAATATCATAATATAAAATAGTATGATATATGATACATATGTTACAGTATGATTACATTATATGATGTGCAATTACAAGTGATGCCCCAACTATGATCACGTAATATGACGTGCATATAGGTACTACTGTGCGAGGTGCACACCCACCTTATAGCGTGTGTAGTACTAAGTAGGCTTAGGCTTAGGCTTAGGCTTAGGCTTAGGCTTAGGCTTAGGCTTAGGCTTAGGCTTAGGCTTAGGCTTAGGCTTAGGCTTAGGCTTCAGCTTAGGCTTAGGCTTAGGCTTAGCCTTAGGCTTAGGCTTAGGCTTGGGCTTAGGCTTAGGCTTAGGCTTAGGCTTAGGCTTAGGCTTAGGCTTAGGCTTAGGCTTAGGCTTAGGCTTAGGCTTAGGCTTAGGCTTAGGCTTAGGCTTCAGCTTAGGCTTAGGCTTAGGCTTAGCCTTAGGCTTAGGCTTAGGCTTAGGCTTAGGCTTAGGCTTAGGCTTAGGCTTAGGCTTAGGCTTAGGCTTAGGCTTACGCTTAGGCTTAGGCTTAGGCTTAGGCTTAGGCTTAGGCTTAGGCTCAGGCTTGGATATCAAATTTCATCATAATACCTACAGTTATATGCCTTATAATTGTCAGGGGTGATGCTCCAAAGTTTTAACTAGGGGGACGGGTCAGTGACCTGAAACTGTTTAAATGGAGGCTAAACATTTTATTGATATGAAAAACTTGTAATCAATTGTCTGAATGTTTGTTGCTGCTGATTGCCCATTTTTGTCATTGTATCGCAATGAATAAGATGAATACTTCAATCTTACAGTAAACTGGGCATACTCACATTGTAGATGTTTGATTTTCCACCACCATTGATCGACCTCGAATGATATATATTTTACAAGTAGTTAGATCTACTTTCACATAAACTTACTGTAGCCATTCTTATACTTGTAATATTCGCAGGGGTTAGCCGTATTTCCCGCTCCAACATTCATTTTCGAAATGCTGTAGAAACACCATATTTGCGTGCTGTTGACAATAAAATTCATGTTGCCATTCAGTGATGAGTTGTTGAATGGCACAAATATAATATTGCCCGATGTGTGAATTGTGTTTATTGCGAAAAGCACGCCTTTGTAAACGTAAAACACATATCCACATTTGATCCATCCAGGCTGTTGACAAAACAGGAAAAAGTAAGTGTTCGAGCATGCGTAATCTGTATCACTGGGTATATTTTCCGTAGAATTACGTATCATGAATGATTTGCAATCTGGGTTGTAAATGTTTACGGCTATGCCGACATCGAACCATCGAACGTCGTACGGTTGAACAAACTTGAGTAGAAAATTTTTCGATTTTGGACATTGATTTTTGATACCTCGAGTAGATATGTCAGAGTCTACATTTGTATGCATTTTGATGTTGTAGAGTGTATCCTCGCATAGACTCCCAAAGCAGACTGAAACAAAATATTTGAATTCAAGATGACTATGTTAACTTGACTAGTGTGAAGTATCTGATTCAGGTAACCTAAAAGTATTTATCACCTTAAAGTGTCGTACTTTGTTCTTTTGTCTGTTTTTGCGAATGCCATTTTCCGGGAAAGACTTCAAAGCAAGTATTTAATGTACCAGTGGACATCAATCTGAGATTACTGTAGCAGGAGGATAATCATTAGCATGTTGTAGTGTGTTTTCCGCCGATTTTGTCGTTTTTGTCAAATTCCCAAATGAGGCCTGCAGGTAGCAAGTGGAGTGAGCAATGCGGACCATCAACAGTCGTCTTACTGTAGCACACGTCGGTACGTCTGCGCTCGCTCTCTCATTGGTGCTTTATTGATAAATGTTTTTCTTATTATATGTGTGCCACACTGGCCACTTTATTTTGTACTCGCCGCCTCCCCGCATGCAACTCATTATTTGTTTTTCTGCCCAGTGTGTGGGAGTGAATCGTCTATTTTCTCGCCTCCTATCGTTTGTAAGTGTTTTTCAATTTCGTAAGATAAAAGTGGAAAAGTCTCTCCTTTCGGTTTATACTTAATTAGGGAGACAATTAAGGAAAGGCCTTTTCCTTAATTGGTGGGATAATCAGCGTCGGCTTTAAGTGCAACTTATTAAGTTACTCGGGTAAGCGTGGGCGTGGGAAATACGTACATTAAGAACGAATCCTGGGATCCCAATCCTGCCTGAACTGAAAGCCCGAGGCCCCGACTCATACCAAAATACAAAAAGTATATTACTTGTTGTGGTTAAGCATGCAGGAGCCTAGTTTGCAAGAATTCACAATAGGCATTACTTGATTCTCCTGTTGTAACTTTGACGCAAATAACCAAAGGGAATAAACGTGATATAACCATTTTTTGCATCTGAAAGTAATTTAATGTATTTACTGTCGATAAGTGTTCTGTCTGGAATAATCTCTAGATTAAGTTGATAATGGATTAGCCTGGGGATAATTGGTAAATATCCAACTGCAATACTAGCCAAGTTTAATAATGCCAACTAATACAATATAGAAAAGTAATATACTAAGTAGTAATATCAAAATGTAAAACAGCATGGGTTATATGCCATTGTGGAGTATACTAGAGCAGTGTAGAATGTACGTGAACAGAGTTTATAGAATTATGTGGAAGGTTCTAGAACTTTCTAGGGGAATGTTCTACATAAAATATACCTGCACATCATGTAATGGGATCATACTGTAAGATATGTATGAATAGTGTATAGTAAGCTGTAGCTTTGTATCAGCGCAATACTTCATCTAGAACAAAAATACAAAAATTGCACTTTATATCCACAAATACACAATTGTTTTACATTACTTTGATAAAAAACTATGGAAACTCTATTCACAACTCAATACAGGTAGTTATCCGCACCGTCATTTCGAAGCTTTAGTCGATGAGGAAATTTTTTTCTACCATAATTATAACCACGCAGTGTACTATGATTAAAAAACATTTTTATATCTTGAAATAATATAACGACGACATATAATATTAAAAGTAAGCATAAAAATAAAATAGAATTTTAAACTTTTAAAAATGCAATGATGAAAATTTGTGTATATTTTTAATTGATGAGCTCATTTTCCATAGTTGTGGGCAATTTGTGTAATATTTTCCATATTAAAAGTCCAAAGTCAAAATGCTTGTAGAGCTGGACGGCACGTCCAACACATAAGTTTGGTATAAATTCCAAGACATTACAAAAATTTTGTTGTAGTGTGTTTCCGCCGATTTTGTCATATTTTGTCAATCAGCGCATGAGGCCCACAAGTACCAAGTGGAGTGAGCATTGGGGAACATCAACAGTCGTCTTACTGTAGCGCATGTTGGTACGCATGCGCTGGCTCTCTAAATGTGCATTATTATGGTGTGATTTTTATAATGTGTGCCCGATTATTTATATCTCGTACTCGCTGCCTCCCGGCATGCACGTCTGTGTTTGTTTTTCTCTCCAGTGCGTGGGAGTGAAATTGTTTTCATTCTCGCCCCGTCGCATTTGTAAGTAAGTGTTTTTTTCTTTCTTGCATAAGTAAAATTAAAGAAAGGGATTTTCCTTTCTTCTATTCGTTTGATTTGGGAGACAATTAAGGAAGTACCTCTTCCTTGACTGGTAGGGTTAAATGCTAGTACATGTAATGTACCTGCACATCATATTATATGATCATACTGTAAGATCCTCCACCACCTATACGATTTTCATAGCAAAATCGTCCAATCATGGAACAGGATAGACCTGAGAAAAGAAGAACCGCTAATCGCATATTCAGTTAGAAGATTATAGGGAAATTCTCATACATATCTTACAGTATGATCACTTAATATAATGTGCAAGTATAATGTGATGCATACCCTACAGTATGATCACATGAAATCCTGTGCAGGTACAGTTCATGTACCACATTTTACCCGAAAGTTCTAGAACCTTGCACAATATCCTATAATATTCTTTTATATTCTACAAGGCTCTAGAACATTCCGTGATCTTCTGTGATACTATATGTTATAAAATAGGGTGTAGCCAGGAGTCGAATCTGGGTTACCAGCATTCCAGGCTGATTTTCTCACCACTAGACCACCACACCACGAGATGAACCCGGATTAAGGTGCTCCGCTTGACTACCATTTAGCATACACTTTTATCACCACTAGACAACTCTTTTTTGTTAACCTAAGATATTTGGCAACTACTACAGTAACCTAATCACAATGCCCATTAATTTATGATCCGCATCCAATCATGAATAATACAGACGAAATTTCATAAATCCATAAAATTTAGCATTGAAAAGCATTTTACAGAAAATTTTAAGCTAAAACACTAATTTTGGGTTCATTAAATATTATTAAAATTCTCATGTTGTAGACTCTTAGGGTGAACGTCTAAATCGTTTGACACTAATTTTTTAGCATTTTTTGAGTAATAAATAATAATTTTATTCAACTAAACTGCAATGTTACATTAAATTGAATAAAAAACTTATGCTCCATTTTACGTCGTTCTTTTTCCGTGAGCCCGACACTTTTGCCGCTTCTTCTTGCGCTTTGTTATCATTTGCCATGGAATACTGAAAAGTATGACTAATTTTTCTCTCGATAGCTGATCTGTGTCCTACAGTATGATCACCAAATATCATCTGCAGGTACATTTCACATAGCCCATTGTTGCTTTTAAGTTCTAGAAATTTCCTTATATTCTATATAACTGTCTTCATCTATATAGAATATTCTGTGATTAATTGTGAGCCACATTGTTCGGCATATCAATGGCCATAAGCTGCTACTGCTATACTCTCTAAATACTTTAATTTTACAGTAAACTGGGCATACTCACATTGTAGATGTTTGATTTTCAACAACCATAGATTCACTGCTAATTGACATGACGTGGCTCGTTCCATTTCTACCTTGAAATAATATATACTTCACAAATAGTAATATTAACTTCCACATAGACTTACTGTAGCCATTTTGATACATGTAGTATTCGCAGTAGGGTATCGTGGGATTTCCGGCTCCAATATCCACCTTTGAAATTTTACGGAAACACCAACTTGCTGTGCTGTTCTCAACCAAGTCAATGTCAACAGTGAGTGATGAGTTTTTAAGTGATACGAATCTAAAAGTGCGTGTTCCATAATCCATGCTTAGTCCGAGAAGGGCACCTTCATGAATGTAGAACATGTATCCGCACTCGTTCGATCCCGGCTGCTCATGAAATAATAAAAAGCCAGTATTCGAACATGCATAATCTGCTTCCTCAACTGTATTTTCTCCAGGATTACGTATCATAAATGATCTGCAATCAGGGCTGTACATCATTATGGGTATGCCGACATTGAACCATTGAACATCGTATGGTACAATAAACTTGAGTACAAAACTTGTCGACGTTGGACATTGATTTTTGCTGCCTTTACTTCCTATTTTAAAGTCAGCATGTGCATGTATTTCGATGTTGTAAAGCATATCCTCGCATAGACTTCCCATGCAATCTGAAACAAAAGATTCATATTTTCAAGATGACCACCCTAACTTGACTAGGGTAGAGTATCTCAGGCAGGCAACCTAAAATTATTTATCACATTAAACTTTGATAAAATGTTCTATTGTTTCTTTTTTCATATGCTATTTTCCAGGAAAGGCTTCAAAGCAGCTATGAAATGTATTATTCAACGTGAGTCTGAGTTTACTGTAGCAGCAGGGTAATCATTACCATATTACTTGTTGTGGTTGGGATGCGAGACCCCACTTTACAAGAGTTCACGAATGGCATTACTTGATTCTCCGATTGTAACTTTGACGCAAATAACCAAAGCGAATAAATGGGATATAATCATTAATTGCATCTGAAAAATTAGCCTCGGGATAATTGGTAAATATTTAACTGCAATACTAGCCAAGTTTAATAATACTATGTAACACAACATACACTAGTAACGCACTGAATAGCAAATAAATGACTATCTTAAATAACACGCATCACGTACCATCATGGAAAATCGTGGAATATTCTAGAACATTGTAGTTATGTACAGGGACAAAATATTATAGAATATTGTGCAAGGTTCTAGAATATTCCCGTTAAATATAGTACGTGGTCAAACTGCAAGATATCAATTGCATATACAGCATAGTAGTAAGGTGTAACTTTATTGGTGTTCGGATCAGGGCAATACTTAATCTAATCTAGAAATTCGGAGATTGTAGTTTATATCCATAAATCCACAATTTTTTAGGATTATTTTAATCAAATACTATGGAAACAGCAGTTTCTAGCTTATTCGCAATTTAATATGTGTAGTTATCAGCTCAAAATTTTAAAGCTTTGGTTGATGAGGAAATTTTTTTGAATCCTAATTATAACCATACAGCGTACAATTATTAAATCAAATTTTTATACCTCGAAAGGATATCATGACTGGGAATGACATTAAAAGTGCGTATAAAAATACAGTACAATATTTGGTAGCGAAAGTGAAAATTTGGGAGTAGAAAAAATGTATTTTTTGCTAAAAAAATTCCTTAATGAAATGTTGAGAATTTGTAGGTAGTCTTGTTGATAAGCTGAATTTTTTAGTTGTGCGCAATTACTGTAGAATTCTAGGTATGATTTCTAGAAAGCTGAAAATGTTCAAATATTGCGATGCTTTGAAAATAGGTTCTTACAGACTCAAAATGCTTCTAGAAAATGAAGTTTGAACACCAGCATCTGCAACCAACTCTAGGTGCAATATTTGGTTTAGGATGCTTATAATCCGCATTTTAAAACAATTGATCATCTAAAGTAAGCATTTAAGCAAAATTGCTACTTTTTGAAAATTTTCAATCTACAGTAACTCGAGGAACTGTGTCAAGCAAATGCAGCAGGTGGTTGTACAAAAGTAAGGTTTCTAAATGTTGTCAAGTTTCAGTCATTTTTGTAGATTTAATTTTCTGTTTTTAGGTCCCGAGGCTATAGGTACCATGAATATTAACCATCACGATAATCATTATTTGGTAATTAGGGGAATGACCCAATTTTTGACCATAGACATTATTGTCAGAAGTGTGATTCAGCAAAACATAACTGAGCTACAGTACTCCTCCTTGTAATCAATTTTATTCATGAAAATGTTTAAAGGCAAATATATTTTACATGCGAGATTTACTACATTGCCCCTGCATGACCTTCATTACCATCTACATTGTCCTACTTATTCATATTATAAAGCAGGGCTGCCCATGCAGGACCCAAGTTTTTGACTTTACCTGATTCAGGGTTTTATCCAAATAACAAAGGCAAATAAACCTGCGCTATAACCATTGTTAACATCTAAAACTAATTCCAAATATTCGTTGCATACAGTTGAATAATATGTTGTGGCCATTTTCACTTATCCTTTCCCATTTGCAGCCATGACAATAGGAACAATATTTGAATGTGGTGTTCGTAAATGCATTAACGTTTCTTGCCGCATTCCTCCATAGTACATAAAATTTGGCAAGAAAACCAGAAAATACTAAAATGTATATTCAATTACATAATGTGTTTTGTGAATCTGATGAGAATCAAGGCCCAAATGAACAATACATAGTTGGTAATAATAACATATTTGAAATGCGGCACAACTGATAATAGTACGTATTATGAAACATTGCGCAATCAGAGTGCAAATGAAAAACGTGCGGTTGGCTACATTATAAAGTTAGTGTCATAGATATGGCTACAGTGAGAAATCTACAGTAATCATACTGTAAAATTGTCATAAGTACAGCAACAGTATAACGTCTACAGTAATCCTACAGTAAAATTCTGTTTACAGCTAGAGTATTGACTCTACAGTAATCCAACAGTAAGATTCTGTTTACAGCTACAGTTGGAACTCTACATTATCCATCATTAAGATCCTGTTTACAGCTACAGTAGGAACTCTACAGTAATCCTATGGTAAGACTCTGTTCACAGCTACAGTAGGACAAGCTTAATTAGCACAAGGCTTCAAAGCCAGACTCTAGCTTTATAGTTAAAAACAGCATATGAGAGTAACGTTGAGCTTTGAATAAGGGATCGAAAATAACATTTAATAACTCTCGCAGTTTATTTTTAACACGACAGATTGTTTTGATCAAATACTATGGAAACTGAAATTCGTAGAATATTGGCAATCTAATTCATGATTAGATGGTTAGTGAATCAAAGTTGTTAAAAATTTGGTTGTTAAGAAGCTTTTAATGGAATCAAAATTATAGACTTTGCAAATATTATGATTAAAAAACTTTTTATTACTGAAAATACCATATTATATGATACTGAACATAAATTCTCATTTTGATATATAAAGTGTTTAATTAACTATTATATAAGATATTTTGAATGATTTTTTCTATTATCATATCTAATGCGTTAACCTACGATCTACAATGTCACAAAACATTCTTTTCTAATGTGGTAAGAGTTAACTAAGTCATTATCTATATGAAGTCTTGTAAATGAGTTTGTTAACTAACTGTTAACTAAACATGTTAACTAACAAATTATTTGTTACAATGTAAATGACTTTTTTGTTACCATATGTAAAGTGTTAACTAACCAATTATCTACAATTTGTAAAAGTTTTATACATAGAGTATTAACTAACGTATTATCTATGATATTGGAGATGATTTTTATACTTTTGTATGTAATGCGTTAACCACCGCAATGTCGTTATTATAAACCCATTGTTTGGATTTTTTGATCAAATTAATACAATATTTCACAATTAATTGATCAGCTGATTATTCTAATTGTATTTCTTTGTTTTGTATCTCCTGCCAAATTTAGATGTCCAAAACCAAATATGACGTATAGAATTGAAATTTATACAAAAATCTAAATGGTATTTATTGTAATAGTTCACATTTTAGTAATAATCACTAAAGTAAATTTTGTAAATTTTAAGTCCCAATGATTTTTGTAAATTCAGTTTTCTATTTTTCAAGATCCTGAGGCAATACATATTACAAATATTTATCATCATCGTTAATTACAAAAATGGCTACTTGCAGCATTTTGGATGCACATTTCTATACCAAATTGCATACATACAGTAAGTGTTGCAATTAAAAGATTAAAACTTGATTATCACTTCTTTAGAAAACATTTTTCAGGTCATTACCAATGTAATTTATAACTATTTATCATTATAAATGGCTGGATTTGCGACAAAAACTTGACCATTTTGATAAAAAATCAAATCAAAAAAGTTACTTTTATATAATTTTAGAACAAATTAGGGAAAAAGTTTATAACAAACTGTATACAGTGTTTTTGAAAAATGCACCAAACTTACGTGTATACGACTGATGTGTTGCAATTATTTTGGTGTATTAGAACGTACTTTCTAAAGGATTGCTTCTATTTTTCCAGCAAAGATAGGACAAATGTTACAGCCATTGCCCACAACTCAGGAGGTTTTGATGGTCAATTCATTATGTTGTATGGTAACATACAACATTCCATGCGTAGGGTTGATGATTCAGCCAATCCACAGGTCCTGAACCAGGCCATTTTTGTTGAGCCCTGGTCGGGATGATTACACCTACCCCGACAATGGCCAGTGATGGGACAGCTCTGGGGCCATCCAGGAAGCCCTTAAACACTGGTGACCTTACCAGGGTCCCCTGTTGCTCCAAGGAGTGAGGGATATTATTTGGTAACACGCAACATTCCACCCATAGGATTAATGAATCAGCCAATCCACTGGTCCCAAACCTGGCCATTTTTGTTGAGCCCTGGTCCGGATGGTAACACCTACCCTGACATTGGCCAGTGATGGGACAGCTCTGGGGCCATCCAGGAAGCCCTTAAACACTGGTGACCTTACCAGGGCCCCCTGTTGCTCCAAGGAGTGAGGGATATTATTTGGTAACACGCAACATTCCACGCATAGGATTAATGAATCAGCCAATCCACAGGTCCCAAACCTGGCCACTTTTGTTGAGCCCTGGTCAAGATGGTAACACCTACGCTGACATTGGCCAGTGGTGGGACAGCTCCAGTGCCATGCAGCAAGCCCTTGAACAATTATGGAAATTCTATATCGCAATGGTTGTGAAAACCAAATAGAGCTGGTCATTGAACGTATATGCAATGTGTATCAAGCTAAGATTCGTAAAAATCATTGATTCATTGAATTTTTTACCTATGCTATTAGCTGTATTACCTAAAGCTTTTGGTATTGGTGTATTGTGTAAACGTTGAGGATATGTTGGACCATATACTAGTCCCGACATGTATGGATACAATAACATGAAAAGTTGGGCATGTCTGCAATGCTATAATGAAAAAATTGATACAGTAATCACAACATTCTAAAAATTTACATATATTCCTAATTTTAAATTTAATTTTTTGATTGAAAATTCTTATTCATCGACAAACAAATTATCACATTCTTTCAATTTTTGACCATGTATCTAATTTGCTTGCGATACAATTATTAAAATTTTACATTTTTTAGTTTTAAGAAAAAATATTTATGAATTTAATAAATATCAATTAGCCCAACTACCTATAATCTAATATGTAATTAGATAAATTAATTAGAATTATTTAAATAATATTTAATTATGTATTAAACAGCGTTCCTTTTATTAATCGAATATAAGAACGCTATTGATTCATGATTAGTTAACATGTTGCTTCATTATGAAATCTATTTTTCAGTTAATGCTTCAAACTTTAGCATTATGTTCATAAGGGATGTATTATATTTGCACAACTGTTCCCATATAACTTCTGTACCATTTCATTTGAAATCATATTGCAACGAGAATTACATAGCGTTCTTTTATTTAGCAGTTATTAGCCGTCGACATATAATCATTTAATATATTTTTCACAAATGCTTACTGCAGCATTTTTGCAGTGTAATGGAAATAGTTTGAATAGAGTTTGCATAAATTTCTAATTCTAAGCATTAATTAATTAAAATAATTTTTTTAATCAATTAATTTTAATATAATTTAATTTAATTCTAGAAATATTTTTATCAAATTTTATTGTTGAAAAAAACTTATTATAGATGAGATATGTTACGTATAAAATTTTGTAAAGTTCTAAATTATTGCCTATTGATATCAACAAAAAATTTATTCTGTACCATATTTCATTTTTTTGTTTAATGTGAAGTTTACATATTGTCGCAGTTTACAATTAAGAAAAGGTGTTGGTTGATATAGATGGCAGGATTTTCTTGATGTATTTTTATTTTATATTATACTTAAAGAAGGTATATTGTATCTGGAAATAGGAAATTTACCATCATATTTTATCATTAATTGTGAATTAATATATATTAATTTAAATCACGGAAATACACTTGTTTACACCCGGGATATTTTTTTGTGTAAAGTGACCGTGTCCATCAAATTCCCAATAGTCGAAAACCCTTGCAGCCCAAAAATCCCAATAAGGCTACAGGTTTATTTGAAACGGCTAAAAAATTAGTAGTGCATTATGCTGCAAAAACTAATTTTTTTGAACCCATAAGTATTATATAACAAAATTGGGGAATATAAACAATTTTTATATTTCAGGAATCAAATATAAACTTTTTGATGTGTTTTCCTGCATGACCCGACAATTGAGCGCCGACAATTGAGCGCCGACAACTGAGCGCCGTGACAACTGAGCGCCGAGACAACTGAGCCCCGACAACTGAGCACGGTGGCTTAGGCTTAGGCTTATGTTTATGCTTTGGCTTAGGCTTAGGCTTAGGCTTAGGCTTAGGCTTAGGCTTAGGCTTAGGCTTATGTTTAGGCTTAGGCTTAGGCTTAGGCTTAGGCTTAGGCTTAGGCTTAGGCTTAGGCTTAGGCTTAGGCTTAGGCTTAGGCTTAGGCTTAGGCTTAGGCTTATGTTTAGGCTTAGGCTTAGGCTTAGGCTTAGGCTTAGGCTTTGGCTTAGGCTTAGGCTTAGGCTTATGTTTAGGCTTAGGCTTAGGCTTATGTTTAGGCTTAGGCTTAGGCTTAGGCTTAGGCCTCAGTAAATGAAAAAATCGCTCAATTATAATGCATTAAATAGTCGGTGCTCAGTTGTCGGCGCTCAAATGTCTGATGCTCAGTTGTCGGCGCTCAATTGTCGGTGCACCGTTTTCCTGAGCCTCTTTTCCTATTCCAAAGTATTTTTCGGCTGATTATCCGAATGACCCCAAGGTAATAATTCCAAAATTCTTGACAGGATTATGTGAGCGACCACTGGTCACTCGTAGATAAGGAGATAAAAAAGTTGGGGGATATCATGAAAAAAATTGGCGACCATTGGGTGATTTGTCCCGGATAGATCAACTGAATGATCATGGAGAAAGTTTTAAAGATTATTTCCATGTACTTATTGATAAAATCATTTGAGTGAGCACTGGTTATTTGAGGGCTGTCAGATGATCTCAAATGATAATTGAACATTTTTTTTATTCATATATTTAATTGATTTGATTGATGATTGATTTGATTGATTTGATTGATTTGATTGATTTGATTGATTTGATTGATTTAATTGATTTGATTGATTTGATTGATTTGATTGGTTTGATTGATTTGATTGATTTGATTGATTTGATTGATTTGATTGATTTGATTGATTTGATTGATTTGATTGATTTGATTGATTTGATTGATTTGATTGATTTGATTTCATGCTGCCATTAACCAAAAGTTCAAAAATTGGCCAACTTGTAAAATTTATCAATATTGTCAGTTTTTTCTCAAAAATTTAAACCATTTTCCCCATTCACTACTAAAATGTTGGAAATTTTTGGGATAATCAATTGTCTTCCTAATTTGATCATTTTTGTCAAAACTATAAATTTCTTCTGCAAATTTACCATTTTCAGAAATTTTTTCTGGAATGTTACTTTGTGTCAAAGTTATTGATTTTTTGATGCATTTTGATTTTTCTTCAGTTTCTAATATGCTGGGTTTTCTATCGATTTTCTGTCATTGGTGTTTTTCTTCATTTTTCTTTTATCATCGTTTTTCTCAACATTCTCAAAAAGTCATTTATGTTAGGTTGTATTTCGCTGTAGATTTGATGGCCGATTCAGTGAAAACACGTTCACATGCACCAAGTCCATGTAGACTGCTGTTCAGCTAGCTCCATTGGCACCATTCTACATTTCTATCTCGTTGAAATCGAAAATTATGTTTACTCAGATGCTGAAATATTTTCACTGGAATGCAGTATAACTCGTACATATTTCACAGCTTAAGATTTTATCGATAAAATATAAAAAAATCTGATTAGTGAAATCGACTACATTTCGCTCTTTTGCCGAACATGGACGCCAATCCGCTCAATGGTCCATTCCTTGACAAGCCGATTCACAGTTCAATCAACCAGCATTTTCAATATTTTCCGCTCGACCAAGATTTATTCCATAATAATGCGTACAAGGTTTATCATCTTCATTTCGTGTTGGGTCTTCTAGCTTGGATCAGTACCCCGAAACGAGGCGGCATTTTTGTTCGACATATGGAAAACAATTTGCGTATATTCACGGTTGAAGCTGAAAGAGTACGTTTGCATAATATCTTTTATGAAAATATAATTGACGAGAAAATTAGTAGGCCCATGATAACACCAAACGAATTTTATTCTATCAAAAAAATAGCCCAAAATCTTAATCCAGGAATGTCAGAGTTAGTGACTATTGAAAATTATGTGTATAGTTTGGAAAAGCTTCAAGAAAAGGATGACCAAGCAGTCGCAATTTTGAAGCTTTTAGATTTCAATGATTTGAGAATGTTTCAAATTTTACGAATGCCTCCTGAAGAAAGGTTGGGAAATAATTTGCCAGAATTAAATAGTCCACATGAACCTGGTTTAGCTTCTTTGATCGGCAGCAAACGTAAGAAGTTTTCTATGACACATTTGAAAGAAATAGCTAAATATATGTATTCAACCGGGCCTCTGGAACATATTCCGCAAAGTGGGCCCATAGGAAGAGCAGCCTACATGCAAGGAAGTTTCTTCAAAAGTATTAATGAGTATTATACAACTTTACGTAAAAGTCCATTACCAGTGATATCTTACAATGATGGTAGTTTTTCCATGTGCTTACCTTCGATCGTGGAACCAGATCACTACACCATGTTAAATTTTGGCCCCAAAAACCAAGCTGCTCATCGTTTGTTGTTTGGACTCAAAAACGAAGACCTGTTAATACATGAAGTAAATATAAACGTTGAAACTAGGAATGAATTTAAAGAAACTGACATTAGAAAAGTAAAGTTTAGCTTAGTCAATATACTTAATTTTATGGACCACGATTTTTTTGTGGCCAACGATCTTTCCCAAGTGCAAGATTATCAGAATAGGATACGAGGTTTCCTCCAATCCTTGGGCGTATCTCACGTTGGACCAAAATCTTTGAAGGCCTTTCTGTTTGGACTATTGGCATCATCAGCCCATTCAGACGTACATGTTGCGTACAAACCCGATAACAACGGCTTTTCCATCGAGGCTTTGTTGCTCATGGATGGCGTATCAAAATGCTTGTTAACTTTCGACGCCACTGGTGAAAATTATCCAAATGTAGGATCACTGGACACTTTTTCCAATAAAGATAACAATATCCTACATCTAAATTTAGCTGCATCAAGTTCTGAACAACAATTGCAAATATCAACATCAGCTACTTCTTTGGAAGAAGCAGCAAAAGTCTATGATTTTGAACAATATAGCTCGTACAACTTGAAAAATATACTCAAAAGAGTGCTAGACCTTGAAAATATAGAGCAACCCGGCCAACTCAAGAAAAACTTGCAAGAGGTTTTTCATAATCTGTTTGGGCAATTTATGCATATATCCGAAATACAAACAGACTTTAGATTTTACATGTCCGGTCTGTTTGCCCATTTCAAGCAAGCTGAACTACTCAAAACCACGCCTCTAATGCAATCCCAATGAATAGGTATGCTCATTCCAGTCCAAGTTAGAGCTCAGGAGCATGTGCTTTTGATCTATATCAGCCTGAAAAAATTTGGTGGAAATGTCGCTCAATTGATCCTACCCTTTGGGAAGATCAGAGAAACCCATTCACTGAGTGTAGCTTATAACACAGAAACCAAGGAAATTGCGTTACTGGGGTTGAATTCAAAAACAGCCAAATTCAATACTGAAAACATAGAGAGTGCTTGTAGTAGCCATTCTCGACGAAAACGGGGCTCTTCATCAGCATGTTCATTTTTCTACAATGAAGAAGAGAACAGAATCAAAATTGATGAGAAAAAAATCAAAGAAACCATTGAATCCAAAAATCCTCTCTTGAAAGAACATTTATCCCGCATCTATGAATTGACCGGTAAAATACAAACGGGGTTCCTTGGCAGAGATTTTCTAGGCGATTTAGTACAAGGTGATACAAAGGCATTGGTACGAGATGGATTTTTCTTTGGTGGCAACCTACTCGCCCAAAAAGTTGGATCGATAGCCGCCGAGTATGGAGAAAAAGTGGCCAGCAAAGCCCTGAGCAGAAGCATAATGTCTTTTGGACTCTGTCTACCCAAACTGGCTTTCGATGGATATATGGCATACCAAATGGTTCAACAGATAAAGAACGAGGATACAGTTGGTGCTGTGACTACAGGCACATTTTTGGCTATCGATATGGCAGAATGTGCTTTGCAAGCTTTGGTTACCTTTGGTCTTATCACCCTAAATCCCTTGGTTATGCCCATTATGGCCATAGCAAGCACAATATTATTGATAGCGGTGAATGTTTATGATGCTATGAAAAAAGTCAAAGAAATTGACCATGTTGTTCACCTGTCATCCGAAGAATACACTTATGAATTTGTTCGAGAATTTTTCCATGCAGGCACTGATGCTTATATCCAACATTTGATGGATGAAAAACAAGCCAATGAATATATTGTGTCTAAACAATCCAGAAATTATCCAAATATAAAACGTTTTTTGATCAGTGCAGCCATCATGAAAGAAGATAAAAGCCTATCTTTCATTGATGATAATGAAATAGATCTGTCTAAAATGCAAACTTTCGAGCAGAGGAGCAGAGCTATGCCAGAAGTGAGTGATCCTCAATCACTCTTCTGCACGATGAGCGAAGAGCCGCATGAAAAACCTTTGTTCCAGCAAATAGTTGATTATGCATTGTATTCCAATTTTTGGCATTTATTGGCATTATTAATCAATACACCAATTGCACAAAAGTTGCGAGATTTCTATTGCCATGATGCATATGGTGTTACGATGCTGAATGCCACTACATCGGAAAAAACCATGTTCCTCTTGTTTGATGGAAAGGACAACGTCACTGGCTTTCAATATGCATCAAATATTTTCCAGATTGGAAATGGTTCAAAATTAATTCTAGGTGATGACCATGATGATTATTTCAAATTGACTGGCAGTGAAATGACCGGATCTCTGGATGGTGCAGGGGGCTATGATACTCTGGATTTGAGCGAGTACGGGTCCAAAAAGTTACTTTCCGTAAGACGAAACCTTGTCATACTATTCCGAGGAGGAGAAGCTTTCTCATTAAAAAATATTGAAAGCATTGTTGGTCGTCGAAACATGTCCGATATTGTATACGTTTGTAATGAGAATAGGATCGATTTGGCTGGTTCATTTAATAATCCTGATGAAATTTTCATTGCTCAAGATGAAGATCACAAATGTCTGCCACCAACCAATTTAACCATCTATTTGCGGAAAGATACCCATGTTTCGTGTACTTGCAAGACAGCTAAAGTGACATATTTGGTGTTGGAGGATGGCCGAGGTGTCGTAAATGCTGAAAGTGGTTCGCATCACTTCTTTTTCCAGACTTTCAAGCTCACTGACATTGGGAGAGTTGAGTTTAATGGCAGTGACTTCTCGCTGGAATTTGGTCGAAATGATGGTCAACTGACAATAAAGGGCTCTTCGAATGTAAGCATGGAATTTCAGGATCACATTCGAATGAAGCCATTGAATGGTCGTTTAATGGCCTATTTGGACGCAGTAGAATCTGCTTTTGAGATTATAGAAAAGTACAGCCAATTTATAGAAGACAGTTCATTGATGACTCTAGTAGTAAACAGCAGTGATGGAATAATTGTTTTGAAACATAATCATCATTCCATTCAAGTCAATGTGTTGTATTTGCATTGCATCGGGGCTGATGAATTGTTGGCAGGATTGGGATTCCGAGGATCGTCCTTAATGTACGTATTTCCCCACACCCACGTTTACCCGATAGCCTAATTACTTGTACTTAAACCCCAACACTGAATATCCCATCAATTAAGAAAAGTTTAATTTCCTTAATTGTCTCCCCTATTGCGCAAGATCGAAAGGCGAGAGAGTTTTCTACCTTTATATATTACCCAATAAAACAAGAAAAACACTTACGTACAACAAATGGAAAAACGGGCGAGAAAACAAAGTGATCAACTCCCATGCACTAGGACGGAAAAACAAAGAGAGTTGCATGGTGGGAGGTGGCTAATGGCGAAACTAGTGGTGGCCGGCGAGGCACACAACTAGTGTATAAAAACGAATAAAAAATATTAATCAACAATAACAATGTGAGAGAGAGACCAGTGCATGCGTACCAACGTGCGCTACAGTAAGACGGCTGTTAATGGTCTGCGTTACTCTCTCCACTTGCCACCTGCGGGCCTCTTACGCGCTTTGACAAAACAACGAAAATCGGCAGAAAACACACTACAACAAATGGTGTGAAAAAACGAATAAACATTATCATTGATAATGACAACACCAATGCTCATCTCCTGGGCCATAAAAAAGCTGAGAATTATTTCCTCCTGTTTACAAATGTAAGCAAGACTGGATTGGAAGAAATTGATTTAAAAATCCATACTCATGGTGGAGTTTCTCATTTCGATTTGAATAATTTCGCCAGATACATTCAAAATTCAACAAATGGTGAATATGGCTTGAAAATGACGGCTCGAAAAATGGCTAAAAATATCCAATTAAAACTATATGCCGCACCAAATAAGGTTCCAGCAACAATTCATCGTCTAGGGAAGGTGACCATAATAAATGGCGTCAAATTCGTGTCAAAAATCAATATCCATATCTATGGCACAAACATATTAAAATTGATTAACGAAAAAGTCGTCGTCCAGTCTTCGCCGATTAAAACAAATCAAACTGTGGTGGTTGTTGTACCAGGCCAGGTCGATTTCCATGCTAATATTTTCATTGAAAAGGTGGCCAACAATATAGAACCATATTTTGTGAATACAACGCTCATGCTTACAAATGCGGCAAGTTCAACATTTTCGACTGAAGGATATATGACCATTTTATTGAGCGATTTTTTGATCTACAAAGCCAAGTATCGAACAATACAGCTGGAATTTGTTGACAAAAAGATGCAGCTGAAAGATTTCTTTGCACTTTCGTCATTGGATGAGATGAAGATCAATAGATTTTGGAAGAAATGATATGAAGAAGTCATTTTTATTTTACATTCTTTTTTGTGAATTTTTTGACTCAACTTTTTTTGGAGTAAAATTTGTCCTTTGTTTGTACCCGAATTATCATCGGCTAATTTAATATTATGTTAACAATCGACAAAAAATGAAAATTTATGAATAGAAAAAAATTGTACAAAAAAAATAATGAACACATTTTTGTTTAACACAATTTTGATAGTATAAGCTTTGCACTGAATCACAATTAGGAAAGAAAATTTCTAATTAGACACCCTGCAATTTCATATTTCCGTAAAATAATTGTTTTTGACAGAAAGTAAATGGTAATTTTATTTGTTGATGAACCACTTGATTTTCTGTTTCTGTAAATAAATTTAAAAAATTGGTGTTATATGTAACAAGATAGAATTCACGATGCTCCAATTCTGTGAAGAGCATCAGAAATTGAGAATCTGATCAGCAACTCATGTAAATCCATCATAGGTACTTAGTTACGGAAGTTTGCAATAGTTTTGGACGGTAAAGAAGTGAAAAACTTTGAAGAAAGATAAGTTTTTCCAAAATGATAAATTTCAAATTATTTCGCCTTAAAATCGCAGATGATTTAATTCTTAAACAAAAGAACATTTTAATCTGAAAAAAAATATCGGCTGAAAACTGGAGTCGGCTGTTGCAAGTGTTTTAAAGAAAGACAAAATTTTGGCAAAACTTCAATTTTTTCAAAAATTCCCATCGTTTTTGTATGGAAATTGCATTTTTTTAAATTCGGAGAAAAAAACTTAGTGGGACAATCCGTTAATCCTGCTAGTCCTGGGCAGAAATAGTTTGAATGGTGTACTAACATAACTAATTGATGTCAAATCAAGCAAGGAAGCTGACAAAACATCCTTTCCCAAACATTTGTGGTTTATTTGCCAAATTTTCAATATTTTCCAAACAAATAATGAAAGAAAGATATAAATGGTAGCACCAGACAATTGCTCTAGATCCTTTCCTCAAATCACTGAAAATTTGAAAAAACAACAAATTTTAGCTAAAAATTTGGCTTAAAAATCAATTTTTGACGTAAAATCCGGTCCCAAAATCAAATTTTGACGCAAAATTTTGCTCGAAAATGAAATTTTTCAACAAAATTTCACCAAAAAAATGGAATTTTGACGCGAAATTTTGCTAAAACATCAAATTTCGAAACAAAATTTTGACCAAAAAATCAAATTTACTGGAAAAAATTAGATTTCCGTGCGAAATTTTCCTAAATAATCAAATTTTGATTAAAAAGTCAAATTTTAAAAAAAAATTCTGCAAAGAAATCAAATTTCGACCGCAAAAAAATATAATTTTAGCTAAAAAATCAAATTTCGACCTGAAATTTTGCCCAAAAATCACATTTACGCGCATAATTTACCTCAAAAAATTAGATTTCTGCTCAAAATTGTGCTAAACAATCATATTTCGAAGGGAAAATTTTGCCAAAAAGTCAAATTTTGACGAAAAATTCCGTTGAAAAATCAAATTTTGACGAGAAATTCCGCTGAAAAATCCAAACTGGACCCAGAATTTGGCTTGAAAAATTAAATTTAGACGAAAAATTCGATCAAAAAAACAAGATCGGACCGAAAGTTTTCCTTAAAAAATCAAATTTCGACGCGAATTTTCGCTTTGACTAGAAATTTGTCAAAAAAATCTTTTTTTGAGTAAAAATTTGCCAAAAAAAATTTGAATTTTGCCGCAAAACTTTGCTGGATAGAGCAAATTTTGATAGAAATCAAAGTTTGACGCAAAATTATGGGCAAAAAAATAAATTTTGATGGGAAATTTTGTCAAAAAAGTCAAATTTTCACGCAAAATTTTGCGAAAAAAATTTGTGAAAATTTGAAAAACCAAGTTGTAGCTAAAAATTTGGCTTGAAAATCAATTTTTGACAAAAAATTCACTCAAAAATCAAAATTTGGCCAAAAAATCAAGCTTTGGGAACTCAATTTAGTGGAAAAAAGCAAATTTTGACGCAAAATTCTGCAAAAAAAAATCAAATTTTGACGAGATATTTTAAAAATTCTATTTTGAATCAAAATCTTGCTCAAAAATCACATTTTAAAACAAAATTTCAGTAAAAAATCGCATTTTGGAGGAAAATTTTGCTGAGACATGTTTTGACCAAAAAATTACATTTTGAAGCACAGTTTAGTTAGAAAAAATCGGATTTTCGGGCAAAATTTTGCTAAATAATCAAATTTCGAAGCGAAATTTTGCTAAAGAAATCAAATTTTGACGCAGAATTCCGCTAAAACATCAAAATTTTACGAAAAATTATGCGCAAAAAAAGTCAATTTTGATGCGAAATTTCATCAAAAGATCAATTTTTACGCAAAATTTTGCGAAAAAAATCACTGAAAATTTGAAAAAACAACAAATTTTAGCTAAAAATTTGGCTTAAAAATCAATTTTTGACGTAAAATCCAGTCCCAAAATCAAATTTTGACGCAAAATTTTGCTCGAAAACGAAATTTTTAAACAAAATTCCACCAAAAAAATGGAATTTTGACGCGAAATTTTGCAAAAACATCAAATTTCGAAACAAAATTTTGCCAAAAAAATCAAGTTTTGAGGAAAAATTCATTTATCCTTCAAGATCTAAGGCTTTGATGCTGGTGTCGTTGTTGCAAAATTTTCAATTCTTCAAAATGCGAAAAAAATGTATAAATGTAAAAAAACCTGAAAAAAATTAAGAAAAAATGTGAGAAAACGTAAAAATTGTAAAAAACAATTGGAAAAATGTAAAAAAGCTAAAAAATTAACAAAAAATGTAAAAATCCAAAATAATCAACACAAAAGAAGAAAATGTAAATAAAATTAAGAAAAAAGTAACATAAAATGTTGAAAATCTATAAAATTAGGAAAAAATGGAAGCTAAAAAATATGGAGAAAATGACAAAATGTAAAAATATTAAGAAAAAAATCTGAGAATACATAAAAAACAAGGAAACAATGTAAAAATGTAAAAAGCCTAAAAAAAGAAACAATGTGAAAATGTGAAGAAAAATTAAAAAATTTAAACTGGAAGTTGAAGTATTTGACCAAAAATTAAACTTTTTGCCTAAAAATTCAATTTCTTCACCAAAAATTCATTTTTTGCTTCGAAAACAATTTTTTTGCCAAAAAACTCAATTTTTGGATAAAAATTCTATTTTGTAAGCTAAAGATTAAATTTTGTCGCGAATTTTATTTTTACTCAAAAATCAAATTTTGCCCAAAAAAATCGAGTTTGAAAACTTAATTTAGTGGAAAAAAGCAAATTTTAACGCAAAATTCTGCTAAAAAATCAAATTTTGACGAAAAATTCATTCATCCTTAAAAATCTAAGGCTTTGATGCTGGAATTCTTCAAAATGCATATTTAATTTAGAATAATGCATTTCATAGCTACAGTAATCCTCAATCATACTGTAAGATTTGAAAATCATGCAAACTACATTTGAACATGCAGCAATAAAAAAAATGACATACAGTAAACTTCATATTCATACTGTAACTTTATTTCATAATTACAGTAAACTATCCAAATCATACTGTAAGTCTCAATTTTTCTAAACTTCTAATCTTGATTATCATTTTAGAAATTTCCCGCCACAAATATCGCATATAATACGGTATTAAAGGTCCGAAATTTTCGTCCCTATCCACCCAAGACCAGAGGTAAAATTTTCCGACGGCCAGACGTCGGAAACGGGCCAAACGTCGACGTAAAACGTTGACGTTTTTTTCCAAACGTCGGCGATTCCGTCGGCGGCACATTTTCCGTCGGCGGCAATTCGAGGCGAAAAAATTCCACCTATTCGGCCAACTGAGACGCGATAGAACGAAAGATATTAAATTCGGTAAGGTGTACGGTAGCGTTCTGGGGAATACTGTACGATCGGCAGGTCTGTACAAAAAAAACTGGTGTACTGTAATTTGCACTTGAGAAAGAAAAAAGAGCTACAGTAAGCTACAGTATACCATTTGACGGTATACTGTAATTTTAGATTCCAACTTGAAAATCACAAAGAATTCAGAATTACCGTTACTGTACTTGAGAAACATGAGGAGCTACAGTAACCTGCAGTAAAGTTACAGTATGCCGTCCGACAGTATACTGTAATTTTGGATATAAGCTTGAAAATCATAAAGATTTGGGTTACTGTACCCAAGGTATAATCAGGAGCTACAGTAATCGGACAGCTTCCTGGTAAAAGCTACAGTAACCCACGAAAAATCTACAGTATACCTTTTGGCGGGAAAATAAACGATTGTCGGGTAAGATTCTACAGTAAACTGCCAGGGAAGGTCGTTTTTATCGGCGTCGATTCTGTAAAAAAAATTCAAAATTTTAAAAAAAATTGGAAAATTTAAAAATATTCAAAATTCAAAAATTGGAAAAAAATTAAAAATTGAAAAAAATTCGAAAAAATTAAAAATTTAAAATTAAAAAATTTTAAAATTAATTAAAAAAAATTTAAATTTATAAAATTGAAAAAAAATTACGTCGCGAATTTTAAAAACGGCCAATTTTTAAAATAGAAAGCGCCGTTTTGAAAGACGTTGTAGAAATTTTGGCACGTACCGCACCACGCCGCTTGAAACATCAAAATTACGTCCTGGAAAAGAAAAAGAAATTTTGACGTCAGCAAGTAAGATTACTGTAACGAAATTTCACAATTTTTTGAAACTTTCATCTTTTAGGAATTAAGATTTTAAAATTTGTAAAGTTTGAATTGTTAAAAACTTCAAATTTTAAAATTTAGCCCAAATTTATTAATCAAAATTCTAATTTTCCAGAAAATGCAAATTTTTTTCTAAATTTAACCGAAAAATTTTAAAATTATGCAAAATTTCGGATTAAAATTCTAATTTTGATTTTAAAAAATTGAAATTTTCCATCAAAAATTGATATTTAATACAGAATTTATATGGAAAAATTTTCGTTCAGAAAATTTTAGAATTTCATTTAATCTTTCAAAAACATGCTAATTTTTTCCTAAATTTAAACTGAAACATTCAAAAATTTACAAATTTCACAAAATTTTCATTTGAAAACTAACTTTTCAATCAAATTTTTATAAAAATCCAAATTTACCTTCAATTTAATCCAAAAATTTTATCAATTTTACTGAATTTTCATTTTAAAAAATTCCAATTTTCATCTAATTTAATTCAAATGTTTTACAAATTCTACAAATCTTTCGTTCGAAAATTCCAATTTTCAATCAATTTCTGAGAGAAAAAATTCAAATTTTCGTCAAAGTTAATGCCGAAATTTAAAAATTTTACATAATTTTCAAATTTAAAATTCTAATTTTCAATGAAATTTGTATAAAAATCTAAATTTTCGTTCAATTTTATTCAAAAATTTTGCAAAATCTTCATCTGAAAATTCAAATTTTCAATCAAGTTTTTATACAAAAAATCAAATTTTTGTCTAATTTAATTCAAAAATTTTACAAATTTCCATAAAAAAAATTCAAAATTTCAATTCAAAAATTTCACAAATTTCACAAAATTTTCATTCGAAAATTCCAATTTTCAATCAATTTCTGACAGAAAAAACTTTAAATTTTTCTGAATTTTCAGTCCAGTTTTTAAATGATTTTGGAAAAAAATTCAAAATAAAAGTTTAAAACAATCTGAATTTTTTGTTTTTTATCCAAAACTAAGCATGTTGGGTATCATTCGATTCGTCTCGACGAGACGAACAAAAAAGAATGATGTTATTTTTTGCTAATTTTCACTTCCCATCGAGTTATGGTCAAAAATTCTAAAAATCATCCCTGATTCACAAGCGAATTTTTTCTTTCTGTCTAAAACTAAGCATGTTGGCTATGATTCGATAGATCTCGACGAGACGAACCCAAAAATCATAATTATATTTTCTAATTTTTATTTTTGATCGAATTATCACTAAAATTTGAAATTTGACATTTTTCACCAACTTTTCATAAAATTCAACGAAAATTTTTCACATAAATTTTTTTTGCAAAAAAATTAATTTTGATGCGAAAATTCGTCAAAAAATTAGATTTTCACGCGAAATTTGGCGAAAAAATCACTGAAAATTTAAATTTCGATGGAAAATTCTGCAAAAACAATCAAATTGGGACCCAAAATTTTGATTGAAAAAGTAAATTTCGGGGGGAAATTCTTCTAAAAAATCAAATTTGCACACAAAATTTTGCTCAAAAATGAAATTTGGATACTAAATTTTTAACAAAAAAATCAAGTTTTGATGCGAAGCAATGGCTGAAAAAACAAATTTCGACATCGAATTTTGACAAAACAATCAAATTTTGACCCATAGTTCACTTGAAAAAAATAGACTTCGGTGAGAAATTTTGCTAAATAATGAAATTTCGATAAAAAAAGTCAAAATTTTGACGAGATATTCTGCTAAGAAATCAAATTTCGACCCAAATTTCAACCGAAAAATGAAATTTTTAAACAAAATTTTGCTTAAAAATTCAAATTTTGACGAGAAATTCCGCTGAAAAATCAAAGTTATTTTGCTTGAAAAATTAAATTTAGACGAAAAATTCGATCAAAAAAAAAACAAAATTGGACCCAAAGTTTTGCTCAAAAAATCAAATTTGGACGTGAAATTATGCCAAAACATCAAATTTTCTCTGGAAATTTGTCAAAAAAATCTTTTTTTGAGTAAAAATTTGCCAAAACTAAATTTTGCAAAACTTTGCTGAATAGAACAAATTTTGATAGAAATCAAAATTTGACCCAGAATTATTCGCAAAAAAATAAATTTTGATGCGATATTTCGTCAAAAACTCAAATTTTTACGCGAAATTTTGCGAAAAAAATTTGTGAAAATTTGAAAAACCAAGTTCTAGCTAAAAATTTGGCTTAAAAATCAATTTTTGACGAAAAATTAAATTTTTAAAGGAATTATAAAAATTTTATTTTGGTGCAAAATCTTGCTCAAAAATCACATTTTGGAACAAGATTTCAGTAAAAAATTGAATTTTGAAGCAAAATTTGCTGAGACATGAAATTTTGACCAAAAAATTACACTTTGAAGCACAATTTCGTTGAAAAAATGAGATTTTCGGGCAAAATTTTGCTAAATAATCAAATACCGAAACGAAATTTTGCAAAAAAATCAAATTTTTACGCAAAATTTTGCTATAAAAATTTCTGAAAATTTGAAAAAACAAGATTTAGCTAAAAATTTGGCATAAAATTCAATTTTTGACGCGAAATCTGGCGCAAAAAACTAATTTTGATTAGGAGTTTTAGTCAAAATTCAAATTTTGACGAGAAAATTTACTCAAAAATCAAATTCTGACGCAAAATTTTGCCGAAAAAATCGAGTTTGAAAACTTAATTTAGTGGAAAAAAGCAAATTTTGGCGCAAAATTGAGTTACAGTAAACCAAATTTGTCACTTTTGAAAAGTGATCAATAAGTTGCAAAAAAAATTTTTATCGCATCCTGGCATATATATACAGTAAGTCGTACTACTTGCTCATCAATTTGTAAAAATGACGATTTTTCTCTGAGGCACATTTTTTTGTCCCGCTAACAAAACAAAAAATAATTTTGCAAAAAATGAAAAAAATATCTTAAATTGCACAGTTTTTTGTCGATAATTCGATCAAAAATGAAAATTAAAAAATATAAATATGATTTTTGGATTTGTCTCGTTGAGAGCTATCGAATGATATCCAACAATCATAGTTTTGGACAAAAAGAAAAAATTCGCCTGCAAATCAGGGATGATTTTTAGAGTTTTTTGACCATAACTCGATGGGAAAGGAAAATTAGCAAAAAATAACATCATTCTTTTTTGTTCGTCTCGTCAAGATCTATCGAATGATACCCAACATGCTTAGTTTTGGATAAAAAGAAAAAATTGGCGTGCCAATCAGGGATGATTTTTAGAATTTTTGACCATAACTCGATGGGAAATGAAAATTAGCGAAAATGTCTTGGTTCTTTTTTGTTCGTCTCGTCGAGACGAATCGAATGATACCCAACATGCTTAGTTTTGGACAAAAAGAAAAAATTTTCAGGTTTAAAAAAATCAATAAAAATTGAAAAAAATTATAATGAAAAAAAAAACAAAAAAAGATAAATTGAAAAAATAAAACAAATTTTCGGTTTAAAAACTGTATAAATTTTAAAATTGAAAAAATCAAAAGATATATAAACATTGAAAAAACAAATTTTTGATTTCGAAAATGTAAAAAAAATTGTAAAAATTTTAAAATTAAGAAAAAAATTACAATAAATCAAAAAATTTTGAGAAAAAAAAACAAATTTTGCTGAAGAATTCTGTTGAAAAATCAAATTTTGACGCCAAATTTGGCTCGAAAAATCAAATTTTTAAACGAAATTTTGCTTTAAAAATCAAATTTTTGGCTAGAAATTCCGCTGAAAAATCGAAACTGGACCCATAATTCTGCTTGAAAAATTAAATTTAGATGGAAAATTGGATAAAAAAAAACAAAATTGGACCCAAAGTTTTGCTCAAAAAATCAAATTTCGACGCGAAATTTGGCTAAAAAAACAAACTTGGACGTGAAATTATGCCAAAACACCAAATTTTGACTAGAAATTTGTCAAAAAAATCTTTTTTTGAGTAAAAATTTGTCAAAAAAAAATTTGAATTTTGCCGCAAAACTTTGCTGAATAGAGCAAATTTTGATAGAAATCAAAATTTGACGCATAATTATGCGTAAAAAATAAATTTTGATGCGATATTTCATCCAAAAAATGAAATTTTTACGCAAAATTTTGCGAAAAAAATTGCTGATAATTTTAAAAAACAAGCTTTGGCTAAAAATTTGGCTTAAAAATCAATTTTTGACGAAAAATTTACTCAAAAATCAAAATTTGGCCAAAAAATCAAGCTTTGGGAACTCAATTTAGTGGAAAAAAGCAATTTTTGACGCAAAATTTTGCAAAAAAATCAAATTTTGACGAGATATTTTAAAAATTCAATTTTGAATCAAAATCTTGCTCAAAAATCACATTTTAAAACAAAATTTCAGTAAAAATCGCATTTTGAAGCAAAATTTTGCTGAAAAAAATCGGATTTTCGGGCAAAATTTTGCTAAATAATAAAATTTCGAAACGAAATTTTGCAAAAAAAAATCAAATTTTGACGCAGAATTTCGCTAAAACACCAAAATTTGACGAAAAATTATGCGCAAAAAAAGTCAATTTTGATGCGAAATTTCGTCAAAAGATCAATTTTTACGCAAAATTTTGCGGAAAAAATCACTGAAAATTTGTAAAAACGACAAATTTTAGCTAAAAATTTGGCTTAAAAATCAATTTTTGACGCAAAATCCGGTCCCAAAATCAAATTTTGACGCAAAATTTTGCTCGAAAATGAAATTTTTAAACAAAATTCCACCAAAAAAATGGAATTTTGACGCGAAATTTTGCTAAAACTTCAAATTTCGAAACAAAATTTTGACCAAAAAATCAAATTTACTGGAAAAAATTAAATTTCCGTGCGAAACTTTCTAAATAATCAAATTTTGATGAAAAATTTTGCGAAATTTTGAAAGAACAAGTTTTAGCTAAAAATTTGGCATAAAATTCAATTTTTTGACGCAAAATCTGGTACAAAAAACTAATTTTGATTAGAAGTTTTAGTCAAAATTCAAATTTTGACGAGAAAATTTACTCAAAAATCAAATTCTGACGCAAAATTTTGCCGAAAAAAATCGAGTTTGAAAACTTAATTCAGTGGAAAAAAGCAAATTTTAACGCAAAATTCTGCTAAAAAATCAAATTTTGACGGAAAATTCATTAATCCTTGAAAATCTAAGGCTTTGATGCTGGAATTCTTCAAAATGCATATTTAATTTAGAATAATGCATTTCATAGCTACAGTAATCCTCAATCATACTGTAAGATTTGAAAATCATGCAAACTACATTCGAAACATGCAGCAATAAAAAAAATGACATACAGTAAACTTCATATTCATACTGTAACTTTATTTCATAATTACAGTAAACTATCCAAATCATACTGTAAGTCTCAATTTTTCTAAACTTCTAATCTTGATTATCATTTTAGAAATTTCCCGCCATAAATATCGCATATAATACGGTATTAAAGGTCCGAAATTTTCGTCCCTATCCACCCAAGACCAGAGGTAAAATTTTCCGACGGCCAGACGTCGGAAACGGGCCAAACGTCGACGTAAAACGTTGACGTTTTTTCCCAAACGTCGGCGATTCCGTCGGCGGCACATTTTCCGTCGGCGGCAATTCGAGGCGAAAAAATTCCACCTATTCGGCCAACTGAGACGCGATAGAACGAAAGATATTAAATTCGGTAAGGTGTACGGTAGCGTTCTGGGGAATACTGTACGATCGGCAGGTCTGTACAAAAAAACTGGTGTACTGTAATTTGCACTTGAGAAAGAAAAAAGAGCTACAGTAAGCTACAGTATACCATTTGACGGTATACTGTAATTTTAGATTCCAACTTGAAAATCACAAAGAATTCAGAATTACCGTTACTGTACTTGAGAAACATGAGGAGCTACAGTAACCTGCAGTAAAGTTACAGTATGCCGTCCGACAGTATACTGTAATTTTGGATATAAGCTTGAAAATCATAAAGATTTGGGTTACTGTACCCAAGGTATAATCAGGAGCTACAGTAATCGGACAGCTTCCTGGAAAAAGTTACAGTAACCCACGAAAAATCTACAGTATACCTTTTGGCGGGAAAATAAACGATTGTCGGGTAAGATTCTACAGTAAACTGCCAGGGAAGGTCGTTTTTATCGGCGTCGATTCTGTAAAAAAAATTCAAAATTTTTAAAAAATATTGGAAAATTTAAAAATATTCAAAATTCAAAAATTGGAAAAAAATTAAAAATTTAAAAAAATTCGAAAAAATTAAAAATTCAAGATTAAAAAATTTCAAAATTTGAAATTAAAAAAATTATCGAATTAAAAAAAATGAAATTTATAAAATTGAAAAAAATTTACGTCGCGAATTTTAAAAACGGCCAATTTTTAAAATAGAAAGCGCCGTTTTGAAAGACGTTGTAGAAATTTTGGCACGTACCGCACCACGCCGCTTGAAACATCAAAATTACGTCCTGGAAAAGAAAAACAAATTTTGACGTCAGCAAGTAAGATTACTGTAACGAAATTTCACAATTTTTTGAAACTTTCATCTTTTAGGAATTAAGATTTTAAAATTTGTAAAGTTTGAATTGTTAAAAACTTCAAATTTTAAAATTTAGCCCAAATTTATTGATCAAAATTCTAATTTTCCAGAAAATGCAAATTTTTTTCTAAATTTAACCGAAAAATTTTAAAATTATGCAAAATTTCGGATTAAAATTCTAATTTTGATTTTAAAAAATTGAAATTTTCCTTCAAAAATTGATATTTAATACAGAATTTATATGGAAAAATTTTCGTTCAGAAAATTTTAGAATTTCATTTAATCTTTCAAAAACATGCTAATTTTTTTCCTAAATTTAAACTGAAACATTCAAAAATTTACAAATTTCACAAAATTTTCATTTGAAAACTAACTTTTCAATCAAATTTTTATAAAAATCCAAATTTACCTTCAATTTAATCCAAAAATTTTATCAATTTTACTGAATTTTCATTTTAAAAAATTCCAATTTTCATCTAATTTAATTCAAATGTTTTACAAATTCTACAAATCTTTCGTTCGAAAATTCCAATTTTCAATCAATTTCTGAGAGAAAAAATTCAAATTTTCGTCAAAGTTAATGCCGAAATTTGAAAATTTTACATAATTTTCAATTTAAAATTCTAATTTTCAATGAAATTTGTATAAAAATCTAAATTTTCGTTCAATTTTATTCAAAAATTTTGCAAAATCTTCATCTGAAAATTCAAATTTTCAATCAAGTTTTTATACAAAAAATCACATTTTTGTCTAATTTAATTCAAAAATTTTACAAATTTCCATAAAAAAAATTCAAAATTTCAATTCAAAAATTTCACAAATTTTACAAATCTTTCATTTGAAAATTAAAATTTGCAGTTAAATTTTTATAAATATCGAAATTTACTTTCAATTTAATCCAAAAATTTTATCAATTTTACTAAATTTTCATTTGAAAAATCTAATTTTCAGGAAAACTTTTAAAAAATTCAAATTTTCATCTAATTTAATTCAAATGTTTTACAAATTTTTCTGAATTTTCAGTCCAGTTTTTAAAGGGGCAAAAATGATTTTGGAAAAAAATTCAAAATAAAAGTTTAAAACAATCTGAATTTTTTGTTTTTTATCCAAAACTAAGCATGTTGGGTATCATTCGATTCGTCTCGACGAGACGAACAAAAAAGAATGACGTTATTTTTTGCTAATTTTCACTTCCCATCGAGTTATGGTCAAAAATTCTAAAAATCATCCCTGATTCACAAGCGAATTTTTTCTTTCTGTCTAAAACTAAGCATGTTGGGTATGATTCGATAGATCTCGACGAGACGAACCCAAAAATCATAATTATATTTTCTAATTTTTATTTTTGATCGAATTATCACTAAAATTTGAAATTTGACATTTTTCACCAACTTTTCATAAAATTCAACGAAAATTTTTCACATAAATTTTTTTTGCAAAAAAATTAATTTTGATGCGAAAATTCGTCAAAAAATTAGATTTTCACGCGAAATTTGGCGAAAAAATCACTGAAAATTTAAATTTCGATGGAAAATTCTGCAAAAACAATCAAATTGGGACCCAAAATTTTGATTGAAAAAGTAAATTTCGGGGGGAAATTCTTCTAAAAAATCAAATTTGCACACAAAATTTTGCTCAAAAATGAAATTTGGATACTAAATTTTTAACAAAAAAATCAAGTTTTGATGCGAAGCAATGGCTGAAAAAACAAATTTCGACATCGAATTTTGACAAAACAATCAAATTTTGACCCATAGTTCACTTGAAAAAAATAGACTTCGGTGAGAAATTTTGCTAAATAATGAAATTTCGATAAAAAAAGTCAAAATTTTGACGAGATATTCTGCTAAGAAATCAAATTTCGACCCAAATTTCAACCGAAAAATGAAATTTTTAAACAAAATTTTGCTTAAAAATTCAAATTTTGACGAGAAATTCCGCTGAAAAATCAAAGTTATTTTGCTTGAAAAATTAAATTTAGACGAAAAATTCGATCAAAAAAAAAACAAAATTGGACCCAAAGTTTTGCTCAAAAAATCAAATTTGGACGTGAAATTATGCCAAAACATCAAATTTTCTCTGGAAATTTGTCAAAAAAATCTTTTTTTGAGTAAAAATTTGCCAAAACTAAATTTTGCAAAACTTTGCTGAATAGAACAAATTTTGATAGAAATCAAAATTTGACCCAGAATTATTCGCAAAAAAATAAATTTTGATGCGATATTTCGTCAAAAACTCAAATTTTTACGCGAAATTTTGCGAAAAAAATTTGTGAAAATTTGAAAAACCAAGTTCTAGCTAAAAATTTGGCTTAAAAATCAATTTTTGACGAAAAATTAAATTTTTAAAGGAATTATAAAAATTTTATTTTGGTGCAAAATCTTGCTCAAAAATCACATTTTGGAACAAGATTTCAGTAAAAAATTGAATTTTGAAGCAAAATTTGCTGAGACATGAAATTTTGACCAAAAAATTACACTTTGAAGCACAATTTCGTTGAAAAAATGAGATTTTCGGGCAAAATTTTGCTAAATAATCAAATACCGAAACGAAATTTTGCAAAAAAATCAAATTTTTACGCAAAATTTTGCTATAAAAATTTCTGAAAATTTGAAAAAACAAGATTTAGCTAAAAATTTGGCATAAAATTCAATTTTTGACGCGAAATCTGGCGCAAAAAACTAATTTTGATTAGGAGTTTTAGTCAAAATTCAAATTTTGACGAGAAAATTTACTCAAAAATCAAATTCTGACGCAAAATTTTGCCGAAAAAATCGAGTTTGAAAACTTAATTTAGTGGAAAAAAGCAAATTTTGGCGCAAAATTGAGTTACAGTAAACCAAATTTGTCACTTTTGAAAAGTGATCAATAAGTTGCAAAAAAAATTTTTATCGCATCCTGGCATATATATACAGTAAGTCGTACTACTTGCTCATCAATTTGTAAAAATGACGATTTTTCTCTGAGGCACATTTTTTTGTCCCGCTAACAAAACAAAAAAGAATAATTTTGCAAAAAATGAAAAAAATATCTTAAATTGCACAGTTTTTTGTCGATAATTCGATCAAAAATGAAAATTAAAAAATATAAATATGATTTTTGGATTTGTCTCGTTGAGAGCTATCGAATGATATCCAACAATCATAGTTTTGGACAAAAAGAAAAAATTCGCCTGCAAATCAGGGATGATTTTTAGAGTTTTTTGACCATAACTCGATGGGAAAGGAAAATTAGCAAAAAATAACGTCATTCTTTTTTGTTCGTCTCGTCAAGATCTATCGAATGATACCCAACATGCTTAGTTTTGGATAAAAAGAAAAAATTGGCGTGCCAATCAGGGATGATTTTTAGAATTTTTGACCATAACTCGATGGGAAATGAAAATTAGCGAAAATGTCTTGGTTCTTTTTTGTTCGTCTCGTCGAGACGAATCGAATGATACCCAACATGCTTAGTTTTGGACAAAAAGAAAAAATTTTCAGGTTTAAAAAAATCAATAAAAATTGAAAAAAATTATAATGAAAAAAAAAACAAAAAAAGATAAATTGAAAAAATAAAACAAATTTTCGGTTAAAAACTGTATAAATTTTAAAATTGAAAAAATCAAAAGATATATAAACATTGAAAAAACAAATTTTTGATTTCGAAAATGTAAAAAAAATTGTAAAAATTTTAAAATTAAGAAAAAAATTACAATAAATCAAAAAATTTTGAGAAAAAAAAACAAATTTTGCTGAAGAATTCTGTTGAAAAATCAAATTTTGACGCCAAATTTGGCTCGAAAAATCAAATTTTTAAACGAAATTTTGCTTTAAAAATCAAATTTTGGCTAGAAATTCCGCTGAAAAATCGAAACTGGACCCATAATTCTGCTTGAAAAATTAAATTTAGATGGAAAATTGGATAAAAAAAAACAAAATTGGACCCAAAGTTTTGCTCAAAAAATCAAATTCGACGCGAAATTTGGCTAAAAAAACAAACTTGGACGTGAAATTATGCCAAAACACCAAATTTTGACTAGAAATTTGTCAAAAAAATCTTTTTTTGAGTAAAAATTTGTCAAAAAAAAATTTGAATTTTGCCGCAAAACTTTGCTGAATAGAGCAAATTTTGATAGAAATCAAAATTTGACGCATAATTATGCGTAAAAAATAAATTTTGATGCGATATTTCATCCAAAAAATGAAATTTTTACGCAAAATTTTGCGAAAAAAATTGCTGATAATTTTAAAAAACAAGCTTTGGCTAAAAATTTGGCTTAAAAATCAATTTTGACGAAAAATTTACTCAAAAATCAAAATTTGGCCAAAAAATCAAGCTTTGGGAACTCAATTTAGTGGAAAAAAGCAATTTTTGACGCAAAATTTTGCAAAAAAATCAAATTTTGACGAGATATTTTAAAAATTCAATTTTGAATCAAAATCTTGCTCAAAAATCACATTTTAAAACAAAATTAGTACTCTGCGTTGATACCACTGCTTAATCTGATAGAGTGTG
>CAWUHX010000467.1:60561-131062 GCA_963922205.1 Romanomermis culicivorax
AAGCAGTGGTATCAACGCAGAGTACTAAAAAACAACAACAAAAAATGTAAACAAATAAACTATAACAAAAAATGTAAAAAATAAACAACAACAAAAATGTAAACAAATGAACAACAACAAAAAATGTAAACAAAAAACAACAACAAAAAATGTAAACAAATGAAAAAATAACAAAAAATGTGAACAAAAAGACACAACAAAAAATTTAAACAAATGAACAACAACAAAAAATGTAAACAAAAAACAACAAAAAAATGTAAACAACAAAAAAATAACAAAAAATGTGAACAAAAAAACACAACAAAAAATTTAAAACAAATGAACAACAACAAAAAATTTAACAAATAAATAACAACAAAAAATGTAAACAAATAAACAACAACAAAAAATGTAAACAAATAAACAACAACAAAAATTTAAACAAAAAACAAAAATACAGCGCAATTTTAAAATTACGAAAACAAAAAAAAAGCAAATCTAAACCAAAAACAACAACAAAAACAAAATGTAAACAAATGAATAACATCAAAAAAACAAATTTAGACAAAAAATAACAACAAAAAACGAAAAGCAAATTTAAATAAACGAACAAGAAAGAAAAACGTATGTTAACAAAAAACAACAACAAAACATAAATTTGAAAAAACAAAAAAAACGCAAATTTACACAAAAACAGCAAAAATGTAAACAAACAAAAAAACAACAAAAAGCAAATATAATAAAGAAATAAAAACAAAAACAAAAGAGAAATTTGAAGAACAGAAAACAAATAAAAACAAAAAAAACAACAACAGATCATAAATTTAAAAAAACCAACAAAACAAAAACGCAAATTTAAACAAAAAACAAACAAAAAAATGTAAAGAAATGAAGAACGTCAAAAAACAAATATAATCCAAATAAATAATTAGAAACAAATGAAGAAAAACAAAAATGTAAACAAACAAAAAACAAATATAATAAAGAAATAAAAACAAAAACAAAAGAGAAATTCGGAAAACAGAAAACAAATAGCCATAAAAACAACAACAAATAATAAATTAAAAAAAACAACAAAACAAAAACGCAAATTTAAACAAAAAACAACAAAAAATGTAAACAAATAAACAACGTCAAAAAACAAATATAATCGAATAAATAATTAGAAACAAATATAAACAAATGAAGAACAACAAAAATGTAAACAAACAAAAAACAAATATAATAAAAAATAACATCAAAAACAAAAGAGAAATTTGAAAAACAGAAAACAAACAAAAACAAAAAAACAACAACAAAACATGAATTTGAATAACGAAAACAACAACAAAAATAATATTTAAACAACAAAACAACAAGAAAAAACGAAATGTACACAAATCGACAACATCAAAAAACAAATTTGAACCAAAAACAACAACAAAACATAAACTCGAAAAAAAACAAAAACAACAAAAAACAAATTTGAACAAAAAAACAACAACAAGAAAAAACAAAATATAAACAAATAAACAACAAAAAATATAAATGAAAACAAAAAAAGAAATGAAAAAATTAAAAAAATTCTATTCTGAACACAAAATTCGTTTATTTTTTAGTGGAATTTTTGAATTTTTTTTCAAATTTTTTTTGTACTTTTCAATTTTAAATTCACAAAAATTGGTCAATTTGCCGAAATTTTATTTTTTTCATCAAAAATCTATAAGAAAATTGGAATTTCGGAAATTGAAAATGATTATGATTTTTTTTCAAATTTCAAAATTATTTGCAGAAAATTCAAAATTTTGCATAATTTCGTTTTGAATTCTAATTTTTGCCTTAAGAGTCGAATTTAGGGTCAAAATTTTTCATATTTCTGGAAAAAATTCAAAATTTTGCATAATTTCTTTCGAAATTTTGATTTTTTGAGCATAAAATTCAAAATTTCCCATATTTACGTTTCGAATTCTAAATTTTTTGCGATCATATTCGTCACCTTTTTTTAATTCTTGATTTAATTTTGTTTTTAAAAATTTAAAAATTTTAATTTGATAAATTCAAAATTTTTAAATTTGAGAAAAATTCAGAAATTTCGCTTTAAATTTTTAAAAATTTCAATTTTTCTTGCACCTTCTGCACTTTCAAACCGAGTTGTGGATCGGAATTCTGCAATTTTGTTTCTCTAAAAATTCAAAATTTTGCGTACTTTCGATTCGAATTCTATTTTTTTGGCATAAAATTCATAATTTTTTTTTCAAATTTGCCCTTAGAAGTCAAATTTAGGGTCGGAAATTTTCAAATTTGTGTTTTCAAAAAATTTAAAATTTTGCATAATTCCATTCGAAAGTCTAATTTTTTGGCATGAAATAAAATTTTTTTTGCAACTTTATGTCAAAAAAATGGAATTCAGAATCAAAATTCTTTAATTTTTCTGCTCAAAAATTAAAAACTTTTCGTAACTCCGCTTGGAATTCTAATTTTTTGCTATATAATTTATTTTTTATCTCTATTTTTCCCTAAAAAACCGAATTTTGGGTCAAAATTCTTGAATTTTTCAAAATTTTGCATAATTTCGTTTTGAATTCGAATTTTTGCCATAAAATTAATGTTTTTTCTTTAAATTTTTGCCTAAATAATCGAATTTAGGGTGAACATTTTTCTGGAAAAAATTCAAAGTTCTGCAGAGTTTTGTTTTTTCGGGTCGAAATTTTTTATTGTTAATGCAAAAAATTCAAAATTTTCCATAATTTCGTTTTAATTTCTTATTTTTTGAGCATAAAATTCATGTATTTTTTGCAATTTTCGCCCTAAAAAATGAAATTCAGGATCAAAATTCTTTGCCGAAAATTCCTAATTTCTCATAATTTCGGTTAGCAATTTCAAATTTTTTGACGTAAAATCCATTTTTTTAAATTTTGCTTTTAAAAAAACAGGATTTTCGATCAAAAATTTTCAATTTTTTTTCCTAAATATTAAAAATTTTGTTTATTTTCGTTTCGAATTCTAATTTTTTGCCATAAGAATGATGCTTTTTTTCAATTTTTTCTGTAAAAAATAGAATGCAGACTGAAAATTCTTGAATTTTGTTGCAAAAAAATTCCAAATTTTTCATATTTTTGTTTTTAAATTATAATTTTTCGCTATAAAATTCATTTTTTTGAAACAATTTTTTTTCTTGGAAATTGAATTTGGCGCGAAATTTTTTAAATTTTTCTTGCGAGAAATTCAAAGTTTTGAATAATTTCGTTTCGAATTTTTGCCCTAAAAAACCGGATCCATGGTCAAAATTCTGGAATATTTTGTGAAAAGTTCAAAATTTTTCATACTTTCGTTTAGAATATTTCATAATTTTTGCTTAAAATTCTAATTTTTCGCTATAAAATTCATGTTTTTTTTAAAATTTTTGTCCAAAAAACTGAATTCAATGTCAAAATTCTTGGAATTTTCTGCAAAAAATTTAAAATTTCGGAATAATTTCGTTTCGAATTTAAAATTTTTTTGCTATAGAATTCACGTTATTTAAAATTTTAGCCCGAAAAATCGAATTTCGGCTCGAAATTCTTTAAATTTTTCTCGTGAAAAATTCACAATTTTCTTTTGAATTCTTTTTATGTGTCATAGATTTAATGTTTTTTTTCAATTTTTTTCTCTAAAAAATTGAATCCAGGGTCAAAATTCTTGAAATATTTGGCGAAAAAATCAAAATTTTGCCTTTTAAATTCTAATTTTTGCCCTAAAAACCGAATCCATGCTCAAAATTCTTGAGGTTTTTTTTGCAAAAAATTAAAAATTCTGCATAATTTTGTTTTGAATTCTTTTTATGTGTCATAGATTTAATGTTTTCTTTCAATTTTTTCTCTAAAAAATTGAATCCAGGGTCAAAATTCTTGAAATATTTGGCGAAAAAAAATCAAAATTTTGCCTTTTAAATTCTAATTTTTGCCCTAAAAACAGAATCCAAGCTCAAAATTCTTGAAATTTTTTTGCAAAAAAATTCAAAATTCTGCATAATTTTGTTTTGAATTCTTTTTATGTGTCATAGATTTAATGTTTTTTTTCAATTTTTTCTCTAAAAAATTGAATCCAGGGTCAAAATTCTTGAAATATTTGGCGAAAAAATCAAAATTTTGCCTTTTAAATTCTAATTTTTGCCCTAAAAACCGAATCCAAGCTCAAAATTCTTGAAATTTTTTTTGCAAAAAATTCAAAATTCTGCATAATTTTGTTTTGAATTCTTTTTATGTGTCATAGATTTAATGTTTTTTTTTTTTCAATTTTTTATCTGAAAAATTGAATCCAGGGTCGAAATTCTTGAAATATTTGGCGAAAAAAAATCAAAATTTTGCCTTTTAAATTCTAATTTTTGCCCTAAAAACAGAATCCAAGCTCAAAATTCTTGAGGTTTTTTCGCAAAAAATTCAAAATTCTGCATAATTTTGTTTTGAATTCTTTTTATGTGTCATAGATTTAATGTTTTTTTTCAATTTTTTCTCTAAAAAATTGAATCCAGGGTCAAAATTCTTGAAATATTTGGCGAAAAAATCAAAATTTTGCCTTTTAAATTCTAATTTTTGCCCTAAAAACAGAATCCAAGCTCAAAATTCTTGAGGTTTTTTTTGCAAAAAATTCAAAATTATGCATAATTTGGCTTGAAATTCCAATTTTTTTTGATATAAAATTGATGTTTTTTCTCCTTTTTTTGCCCTAAAAATCGAATTTATAGTCAAAATTATTGAAATTTTTGCAAAAAGTTTAAAATTTTGTACAATTTCATTTTTTGAATTTTTATTTTTTGCCCTAAAAACCCGAATTTTTGGTGAAAATTTTTAACATTTTTTTTTCAAAAAATTGAATTTTTTAAATTTAAATTTCTATAAATTTAAATTTTCCAAAAAAATTGCTTTAAATTTAGTAAAAAATTCAACTTTTTTTCAAAGTTTTTGCGCCTTAAAACCGAATTTAGCCCCGGCCATCGGGGCCAGTTGCTTCGTTTTTGGATTTTTCGGCTTGGCCGCTTACCCGATCGGATTGGAAATGGCCGTCGAATGTTCTTTCCCCGTCGCCGAAACGACGTCGGCCGGTTTTATAGTTTTAGGTAAAAAAATATTTTTTAAAATTAATTTTATAAAATTTCAAAATTTTTAAAAAAAATTAAAAAAAATTTTTTTAGTTAAAAAATCTTTTTAAAAATTAATTTTATAAAATTTCAAAATTTTTGGAAAAATTAAAAAAAAAATTTTAGTTAAAAAATATTTTTAAAAATTAATTTTATAAAATTTCAAAATTATTGAAAAAATTAAAAAAATAGTTTTTAGTTAAAAAATCTTTTTAAAAACTAATTTTATCAAAATTTTTGAAAAAATTAAAAAAAAATTTTTAGTTGAAAAATCTTTTTAAAAATTAATTTTATAAAATTTTAAAATTTTTGAAAAAATTAAAAAAAAGTTTTAGTTAAAAAATATTTTAAAAATTTATTTTATAAAATTTTAAAATTTTTGAAAAAATTAAAAAAAAGTTTTAGTTAAAAAATATTTTAAAAAACTAATTTTATCAAAATTTCAAAATTTTTGAAAAAATTGAAAAAAATTTTTAGGTAAAAAATCTTTTTAAAAATTAATTTTGTAAAATTTCAAAATTTTTGAAAAAATGAAAAAAAAAAATTTTTAGTTGAAAAATCTTTTTAAAAATTAATTTTATAAAATTTCAAAATTTTCGAAATAATTAAAAAAAAGTTAGTTAAAAAATATTTTAAAAAATTAATTTTATAAAATTTCTAAATTTTTGAAAAAATTTAAAAAAAATTTTTAGTAAAAAATTTTTTTTAAAAATTAGTTTTATAAAATTTCAAGATTTTTGAAAAAATTAAAAAAAATTTTTAGGTAAAAAATCTTTTTAAAAATTAAATTTATAAAATTTCAAAATTTTAAAAAAAAATTAAAGAAAATTTTTTAGGTGAAAAATATTCTTAAAAATTAATTTTATAGAATTTCAAAATTTTTGAAAAAATTGAAAAAAAAATTTTAGTTAAAAAAATCTTTTTAAAAATTAATTTTATGAAATTTCGAAATTTTTAAAAAAATTTAAAAAAATTTTTTTAGTTAAAAAATCTTTTTAAAAATTAATTTTATAAAATTTCAAAATTTTTGAAAAATAAAAAAAAATTTTTTTGTTAAAAAATCTTTTTGAAAAATTAATTTTATAAAATTTCAAAATTTTTGAAAAAATTAAAAAAAATTTTTAGTCAAAAAATCTTTTTAAAAAATTAATTTTATAAAATTTTAAAATTTTTGAAAAAAAATTTTAGGTAAAAAATATTTTTAAAAATTAATTTTATAAAATTTCAAAATTTTTGAAAAAATTAAAAAAAAATTTTTTAGTTAAAAAATCTTTTTAAAAAATTAATTTTATAAAATTTCAAAATTTTTGAAAAAATTAAAAAGAATTTTTTCGTTCAAAAATCTTTTTAAAAATTAATTCTATAAAATTTCAAAATTTTTGAAAAAATTTAAAAAAAATTTTTAGTTAAAAAATCTTTTTAAAAATTAATTTTATAGAATTTCAAAATTTTTGAAAAAATTAAAAAAAAATTTTTAGTTAAAAAACAATTTTATAAAATTTTAAAATTTTTGAAAAAATTAAAAAAAAATTTTTTGGTAAAAAATCTTTTTAAAAATTAATTTTGTAAAATTTCAAAATTTTTAAAAAAATTTAAAAAAAAATTTTTAGTTAAAAAATCTTTTTAAAAATTAATTTTATAAAATTTCAAAATTTTCAAAATAATTAAAAAAAAGTTAGTTAAAAAATATTTTAAAAAATTAATTTTATAAAATTTCTAAATTTTTGAAAAAATTTAAAAAAAATTTTTAGTAAAAAATTTTTTTTAAAAATTAGTTTTATAAAATTTCAAGATTTTTGAAAAAATTAAAAAAAATTTTTAGGTAAAAAATCTTTTTAAAAATTAAATTTATAAAATTTCAAAATTTTAAAAAAAAATTAAAGAAAATTTTTTAGGTGAAAAATATTCTTAAAAATTAATTTTATAGAATTTCAAAATTTTTGAAAAAATTGAAAAAAAAATTTTAGTTAAAAAAATCTTTTTAAAAATTAATTTTATGAAATTTCGAAATTTTTAAAAAAATTAAAAAAAATTTTTTTAGTTAAAAAATCTTTTTAAAAATTAATTTTATAAAATTTCAAAATTTTTGAAAAATAAAAAAAAATTTTTTTGTTAAAAAATCTTTTTGAAAAATTAATTTTATAAAATTTCAAAATTTTTGAAAAAATTAAAAAAAATTTTTAGTCAAAAAATCTTTTTAAAAAATTAATTTTATAAAATTTTAAAATTTTTGAAAAAAAATTTTAGGTAAAAAATATTTTTAAAAATTAATTTTATAAAATTTCAAAATTTTTGAAAAAATTAAAAAAAAATTTTTTAGTTAAAAAATCTTTTTAAAAAATTAATTTTATAAAATTTCAAAATTTTTGAAAAAATTAAAAAGAATTTTTTCGTTCAAAAATCTTTTTAAAAATTAATTCTATAAAATTTCAAAATTTTTGAAAAAATTTAAAAAAAATTTTTAGTTAAAAAATCTTTTTAAAAATTAATTTTATAGAATTTCAAAATTTTTGAAAAAATTAAAAAAAAATTTTTAGTTAAAAAACAATTTTATAAAATTTTAAAATTTTTGAAAAAATTAAAAAAAAATTTTTTGGTAAAAAATCTTTTTAAAAATTAATTTTGTAAAATTTCAAAATTTTTAAAAAAATTTAAAAAAAAATTTTTAGTTAAAAAATCTTTTTTGAAAATAATTTTATGAAATTTCAAAATTTTTGAAAAAATTAAAAAAAAATTTTTTAGGCAAAAAATCTTTTTAAAATTATTTTATTCAAATTAAAAAAAAACTTCTCAAGGTGAAAAAATTTAAAAAATAAAAATATAAAATATATTTTTTAAAAATATTTTGCTCATATTTCAGATATTTATATTTTTTTATTTTATTTTAAAATAATTGATTTACTAATTACTATAATAATTATACAATTATGCTTAAATAATTAAATAATAAATAAATAGAATTAATTAGATAAGAAAAGAATTTTTTTCAACCCAAATTTTCGAATTTTCAAATTTTTTTGTAACCATTTTCTTGTGTTTCATGTTCAAAAAAATTGAAAATTGATCACGTGATCTTGAATTTGTATCAAATTTTGAATTTTTTTTTTGATCTTTCAAAGCCTTTTTTTGTGTTTTATGTTCGAAAAAATTAAAAATTGATCACGTGATCTTGATTTTATATCAAATTTTGAATTTTTTCTCTATTTTTTAAACAATTTTCTAGCATTTTTTGTCAAAAAAATTAAGGAAACTGATCACGTGATCTTGATTTTATATCAAATTTTGGATTTTTTTACATTTTTTTGAAACCATTTTCTAGTGTTTCATGTTTAAAAATATTCAAAATTGATGACGTGATCTTGATTTTATATCAAATTTTGAATTTTTTTACATTTTTTGTAACCATTTTCTTGTGATTCATGTTTAAAAATATTCAAAATTGATCACGTGATCTTGATTTTATATCAAATTTTGATCTTTTTTTCTATTTTTGAACCCATTTTATCGTGTTTCATGTTCGAAAAAATTGAAAATTGATCACGTGATCTTGATTTTATATCAAATTTTGAATTTTTTACATTTTTTGTAACCATTTTCTTGTGATTCATGTTCGAAAAAATTGAAAATTGATCACGTGATCTTGATTTTATATCAAATTTTGAATTTTTTTCATTTTTTGTAACCATTTTTTTGTCTTTCATGTTCGGAAAATATTCAAAATTGATCACGTGATCTTGATTTTATATCAAATTTTGAATTTTTTTACATTTTTTGTAACCATTTTCTTGTGATTCATGTTTAAAAATATTCAAAATTGATCACGTGATCTTGAATTTGTATAAAATTTTGAATTTTTTCTGATTTTTTGAAATCATTTCCCAGCCTTTTTTTGTCCAAAAGAATTAAAAATTGATCACGTGATATCGATTTTATATCAAATTTTAGAATTTTTTTCATTTTTTTTGAACCCATTTACTTTTGTATCAGGTTGATAAAAATTAAAAATTCGTCACGTGATCTTGATTTTATATCAAATTTTGGGAATTTTTTTAATTTTTTTTGCAACCATTTTTTTGTGTTTCATGTTCAAAAAAATTCAAAATTGATCACGTGATCTTGATTTTATATCAAATTTAGAATTTTTTCCAATTTTTGAAACCATTTTTTAGCCTTTTTCATCCAAAAATATTCTTTTTTAATTTTTTTTTCAAGTTTCAAATATTTATATTTTTTATTTTTAATCAAATAATTAATTGGATAATTACTATAATAATTATAGAATTATAATTAAATAATTAATTAATAAATACGTAAAATTAATTAAATAAACAAATTTTTTTTGGACCTATATTTTTGATGTTTCAAATTTGAAAAAAATCTAACGTTTTTGTTCAAAAATTCAAGAAACTGATCACGTGATCTTGATTTTATGACAAATTTTTAAAATTTGTACTTTTTTGAACCCATTTCGTTGTGTTTTATGTTGAAGAAAAATTGAAAATTGATCACATGATCTTGATTTTATATCGAATTTTAATTTTTTTTTCATAATTTTTTAACCATTTTCCTTTTTTTATGTTGGAAAAAATTAAAAATTGATCACGTGATCTCGATTTTATATCAAATTTTAAGTTTTTTTTTCCATTTTTCTAAAACCATTTTTTTGCATTTTTATCTAAAAATATTCAAAATTGATCACGTGGTGGTGATTTTATATCAAATTTTGATCTTTTTTTCTGTTTTTGAACCCATTTTCTTGTGTTTCAAGTTCAAAAAAAATTGAAAATTCGTCACGTGATCTTGATTTTATATCAAATTTTGAATCTTTTTCATTCTTTTGAAACCATTTTCTTGTGTTTCATGTTCGAAAAAATTCAAAATTGATCACGTGATCTTGAATTTGTATCAAATTTTGAATTTTTTTTTTTGAAATCATCTCCCAGCCTTTTTTGTCCAAAAAAATTAAAATTGATGATGTGACCTTGGTTCTATATCAAATTTTGAATTTTTTTTCTATTTTTTGAACAATTTTCTAGCGTTTTTTGTCAAAATATTCAGAAAAGTGATTACCTGATCTTGATTTTATATCAAATTTTGAAAATTTCGGCATTTTTTGTAACCATTTTCTTGTGATTCAAGTTGAAAAAAATTAAAAATTGACCTCGTGATCTTGAATTTGTATCAAATTTTTGGAATTTTTGAAATCATTTCCAGCCTTTTTTGTCCAAAAAAATCAAAAATTGATCACGTGATCTTGATTTTATATCAAATTTTAAATTTTTTTTTCATTTTTTTGAAGCCATTTACTTTTTTCCTTTTCAAAAAAATTTAAAATTCGTCACGTGGTCTTGAATTTGTTTGATTTCTTGAAATCATTTCCCAGCCTTTTTTGTTCAAAAATATTCAAAATTGATCACGTGATCTTGATTTTATATCAAATTTTGGAAATTTTTTCATTTTTTTGAAACCATTTTTTTGTCTTTCATGTTCGAAAATATTAAAAATTGATCACGTGATCCTGATCTTATATCAAATTTTGAATTTTTTTCCTTTTTCTAAAACAATTTTCTAGCGTTTTTTGTCCAAAAATTCTGAAAATTGGTCACGTGATTATGATTTTTTTAAATTTTTTATTTTCATTTATATCTTTTCAATTTAAATTTTTTTCAATTTAAAAAAATTAATTTTTCTTTCAAATTTTTTTAATCGTATTTTCAACAACAAAAATTTTTTTTCTCTTCTTTCAGGTGGTCAAATTTTGGGTACAGTATACATGATCGGAATGTCCAGTTTACGGTCAGAATTGACCGGCAATCATACTTTAATCGAAACTTGTACTTTACGGGTTGATAATTATCGATCGACGACCAAAACGACGACTACGCTAGCGGAAACGACGACTACGCCAACGGGAATGACGACCACGCTAGCGGAAATGACGACTACGCTAGCGGAAACGACGACTACGCTAGCGGAAACGACGACTACGCTAGCGGAAAACGCCGCCGCCACGAAAGCTTACGATATGACATTGCCGATGGCGGTTTTTTGTTCAACGGCCGGATTGGTGGTCCTATTTTTTATTCTAACGTTTAGACCTAAATTACGACGTTTAAATTTGGAGAATGACCAACGGCGAGCGGCACAGGGTGCCTCGAAAAATTTATTATCGACCAATCGGATGGAAGGTGCAAATTTTTGAAATTTGAATATAATTTATGCAAATTTTTTTAAAAATTTAATTTATGCAAAATTTTTTTGGATATAATTTATGCAAATTTTCAAGTTTTAAATTTACTTTATGCAAATTTTTTTGGATCTAGTTCATGCAAATTTTTTTATAAATATCATTTATGCAAAATTTTTTGGATATAATTTATGAAAATTTTCAAGTTTTGGATATAATTTATGCGAAACTTTTTTGAATTTTACTCAGACAAATTTTAAAAAAATATAATTTATACAATTTTTTTAATAGTTTATGCAAATTTTTTTTTCAAGATATCATTTTTGCAAATTTTTTTGGATCTAGTACAAATTTTTTTAAATATAATTTATGCAAATTTTTTCTGAATATTACTCAAACAAAATTTTTTTTGGGTATAATTTATGCAATTTTTTTGAATATAGTTCATTCAAATTTTTAAAAAAATATAATTTAGACAAATTCTTTTGAATATAATATATGCAAATTTTTTTTTTAAATATCATTTATGCAAAATTTTTTTTGATATAATTTATGGATCTTTTTTTGAATATAGTTTATGCAAATTTTTTTAAAAATATAATTCAGACAAATTTTTTTGAATATAATTTATGCAAATTCTTAAGTTTTGAAAATAATTTACGCAAAATTTTTCCGCATATTACTGGAAAAAAATTTTTTCCGATATAATTTATGCTAATTTTTTGAATATAATTTATGCAAATTTTCAAGTTTTGAATTTAATTTATGCAAATTTTTTGGATCTAGTTTATGCAAATTTTTTTGAAAATATCATTTATGCAAAATTTTTTTGGATATAATTTATGAAAATTTTCAAGTTTTGGATATAGTTTATGCAAAATTTTTCCGCATATTACTGAAAAAAAATTTTTTTTTGATATAATTTATGCAAATTTTCAAGTTTTGAATTTAATTTATGCAAATTTTTTTGGATCTGATTTATGCAAATTTTTTTCAAAATATAATTTATACAAATTCTTTGAATATAATTTATGCAAATTTTTCCGCATATTACTAAAAAAAATTTTTTTCGATATAATTTATGCAAATTTTCAAGTTTTAAATTTAATTTATGCAAATTTTTTTGGATCTAGTTTATGCAAATTTTAAAAAAAATATAATTTAGACAAATTCTTTTGAATATAATTTATGCAAGTTTTTAAGTTTTGAAAATAATTTATGCAAAATTTTCCCGCATATTACTGAAACAAATTTTTTCTGGATATAATTTATGGATTTTTTAAAATATAGTTTATGCAAATTTAAAAAAAAAATAATTTATACAAATTTTTTTGAATATAATTTATGCAAATATGAAAATTTTTCTCCAATTCATATTATTCAATTTTTTTTAAATTCAATTCATGCGAAATCTTTTGGATATAATTTATCCAAATTTTGAGTTTTGAATATTATTTATGCAAAACTTTTTTTGTTATGAATATAATTTATGCAATTTTTTCAAAATAGTTCTTGCAAATTTATAAATTTTGGATATGATTTATGTTTTTTTGAATAGTATTTATGCAAATTCTCACATTCCATTGAAAAAAAGAGAAATTTTCCATTTTTTTGTTGAAGAATTTGATTTCTTTAAATTTTTCTGTCAAAATTTTTTAGAATTTTCAATTACGTCAGATAAAATTTGAAATTTTTTCACATTTTCATCGAAAAATTGATAAAATTTCCCACTTTTCCGTCAAAAAATTAATTTTTTTTGCATTCTTTTCTAAAAAAATTTCGTTATTCACTTTTTTGCAGAAAAATTGAAATTTTCAACCTTTTTCCCTCAAAACCTTCAAAATTTCAAAAAAAAATTTCCTTTCATATTGAAATTTGAATTTTTTTCTCAATTTTCTGTCTATAAGTTTCAATTTTCTGCCCATGCTTGTTGAGAAATTTTAATTTTCTTTCTCGAAAATTTTTTTTTTATAACTTTGTTATCAAAAATTTTAAATTTTCGTTTTCTCTTGGAAAATGTGATTTTTTTGCCTTCCTGTCGAAAAATTAGTATATTTAAGCATTTTTCGTCCAAAATCCGAAATTTTTTCACTTTTTTATGAACATATTTGAAAAAGTTTCCGTATTCTTGTTGGAAAATCTGAAAATTTTCTAAATTTTTTCGACAAAAAATCTCGATTTTTTTTATATTCGAAGAAAAATTTGTATACTTGAGCATTTTTCGTCCAAAATCCGAAATTTTTTCACTTTTTTATGGAAAAATTTGTAAAATTTTCCACATTTTTGTTGAAAAATCGAAAATTTTTGCATTTTTTATATTTGGAGAAAAAATTGGAAATTTTAATTTTTTTGATGGTAAATTTGAAACTTTTCTGATCTTCTTGTCAAAAATTTCAAAATTTTCGTCTTTTTCTCGTAAAAATTTGAAATTTTTTTATTCTTCCACTTTTTTGTAGAAAAATTTGAAATTTTTTCACATTATATGAAAATTTTTTTTTGAAAATTTGCATATTTCAGTTGTAAAATTTTGGATTTTTACACTATTTTGTCGAAAAACATTTTTTTGCACCTTTTTTTCAAAATATTTCGAGAAAAATTTTGAATTTTAAATTTTTCAAAGCAAATTTTAAATTTTTCAAAGCAAATTTTAAATTTTTCAAAGCAAATTTTAATTTTTTTTCAAATCGATAAATAATTTATTCGAATTTTACTTTGAATATAATTTATGTAAATTTCTTTTTTTAAATATATTTTATGCAAATTTTTTCTCTTTTTTATAGAAAAATCTTTGGAACAAGAAATGCTAGATTTGAGCCAATTGAAGAAACAAAAAAGGCAAGAATTTTTGAATTCGACGACTTGAAAATTTTTTGTTGTTTTGTTTTTTTCGGGCGATTCGGCTGGTAAGTAGAATTTTTACATTTTTTTGTGTGTGTAAAATTTTACATCAGTTTACCTGTAGCTTAGATTTTTTTCTTCTTGTGGATTTGTCAATTTTGATAAATTATTGAGCAAGTGCTGATTTTTGGACCAATTTCAGCTTACTGTAGTTTTTGGTTCAGAAAACTTGCACTACAGTAACTGTCAGTGTAAAGTTACAGTATACCAAATCACGTTACACCTTTGTTTACTGTAGCTCTTGGAATTTTAAAAAAAACTACCTATCCTTACTGTACCTTCTTTACACTCTCGTTTCGCCAGTTTTTGGGACGAAAATGAATATTTTTTATGCAAATTTTTTTCTTGTATCGATTTTATCGCCTTTTTTACTTCATGCGAGTATACTGTATCGCGCCTTTTTTTGTACATGAGTACTATTTTTTTTGAAAATAAATTTTTACCTTGTTTTTTTAAACTTTTTTTCCAAATTGGTAAATTTAATTTTTTTATTTTTTTTTCAGAAAAAGATTAAAATTTCAAATTTTTTCCCGAATTTTTAATCGGATTATTCTGAAATTTATTACTTTGCTTCAGAAAAATATTATTTTTTTTTATCCATTTGATGTAAAATTGATGTTTTTTGGATTTTTCTGGATAAAAATTGTGAAATTTTCGATCCCCTCCCCAAAATTTCATGCATTTTTGCAGGAAAATTTTCAAATTTTCTCCTCATATTATGAAATTTGGAATTTGTTTTTTAACTTTGTGTCGATGAATTTAAATTTCCTGGCCATATTTGTTGAAAAAAATTAAAATTTTTTGGCAAAATGAGACATTTTTGTGACTTTTCATCAAAAATTTCAAGAATTTAAATTTTTTTCTCAATAAATGTCAGAAGTTTTTTTTGCTTTTTTGTCCTTGAAATTCAATATTTTACCATTTTTTCACGCAAAAAATTCAATTTTTGAAAAAAATGAAAATTTTAAATTTTGTCTTTTTTTTTTATTTGTTTTTTAACTTTGTGTCGATGAATTTAAATTTTCTGGCCATATTTGTTGAAAAAAATTAAAATTTTTTGGCAAAATGTGACATTTTTGTGACATTTCCTCAAAAATTTCTAGAATTTAAATTTTTTTCTCGATAAATGTAAGAAGTTTCTTTTGCTTTTTTGCCCTTAAAATTCTATATTTTACCATTTTTTCACGCAAAAAATTCAATTTTTTAAATTTTTGTTGAAAGTTTGGAAATTTTAAATTTTCTCCTCTCATTTTGAAATTTAGAATTGGTTTTTTAAAATTTCTGTCGTTAAATTTAAATTTTCTGCCCATATGTGTTGAAAAATTTAAAAATTAGATTTTTTCGGGAAAATTTAGAATTTTTGTGACTTTTCGTCAAAAATTTCAAGGATTTACGTTTTTTCTCAATAAATGTATTGTTTTTTTGCTTTTTTTGCCCTTAAAATTCAATATTTTACCATTTTTTCGTGAAAATTTGTAGATTTTTGTAGAAAATTTGGAAATTTTAAATTTTCTCCTATGTTGAAATTTAAATTTTTTTTTTAAACTTTCCGTCATTGAATTTAAATTTTCTGGCCATATTTGTTGAAAAATTAAAAAATTAAAATTTTTTGGGAAAAAGTAAAATTTTTGTGACTTTTCGTCCAAAATTTCAAAAATTTAGTTTTTTTTAAATAAATTTATGAAGTTTTTTTTGCCCTTAAAATTCAATATTTTACCATTTTTTCGTGCAAATTTGTTGATTTTTATGGAAAATTTGGAAATTTTAAATTTTCCCTTACGCTGAAATTTAAAATTTGTTTTTTCAAACTTTCTGTCGTTAAATTAAATTTTCTGCCTATATTTATCGAAAAATTAAAAAATTAAATTTTTTTTTGCGGGAAAATGTGAAACTTTTGTGACTTTTCATCAAAAATTTCAAGAATTTAAATTTTTTTATCAATAAATGAATGAAGTTTTTTTTTTTTGCTTTTTTTCCTTAAAATTCAATATTTTACCATTTTTTCGTGCAAATTTGTAGATTTTTGTAGAAAATTTGGAAATTTTAAATTTTCTCCTATGTTGAAATTTAAAATTTGTTTTTTAACGTTCTGTCGTTGAATTTAAATTTTCTGACCATATTTGTTGAAAAATTAAAAAATTAAAATTTTTTGGGAAAAAGTAAAATTTTTGTGACTTTTGGTCAAAAATTTCAAAAATTTACAGTTTTTTCTCAATAAATGTATGAAGTTTTTTTGCCCTTAAAATTCAATATTTTACCCTTTTTTTCGTGCAAATTTGTTGATTTTTGTAGAAAATTTGGAAATTTTAAATTTTCTCCTATGCTGAAATTTAAAATTTGTTTTTTCAAACTTTCTGTCGTTAAATTTAAATTAAATTTTTTTGCCGGAAAATGTGAAATTTTTGTGACTTTTCCTCGAAAATTTCAAGAATTTAAATTTTTTTCTCAATAAATGAATGAAGTTTTTTTTGCTTTTTTTCCTTAAAATTCAATATTTTACCATTTTTTCATGCAAAAAAATTTCCATTTTTTTTATTTTTGAAGAAAATTTGAAAATTTTGAATTTTTTGGCGCCAAGTTTTTCACAGAAAATTTTTGCTTTTTTTCCTCTAAAAATTCAATTTTTTGCTTTTTTGATTGGAAAATTGAATTTTTCAACTTTTTTTTTTGTCTCGAAAATTTGAAAATTGTCATTTTTTTTTTAAATTTCGCACTTTTCCGTCGGAAAAGTGACATTTTTTTCGCCTCGAATGTTTAAAACTTCTCATTTTTTAGGTGAAAAATTTGATGTGGTTTGATTTTTGAGTGGAAAAAATCAGAACTTTTTTTTTGTTTTTTGCTCACCAACACCCCAGCCCCGGGAAAAAGTCCCTGTACCCTCGCCCCTGAACTCCAAAAAAAAAACTTCTGAAAGCCTGTTTTTCATACAAAAAATGCACAAAAATCATCAAAAAACTGGAAAAAGTTCAGGAGGGGGGTGTTTGAAGATTTTTTGGCCAGGGAGGGGGGTGGCCAGGGTCTCAGGTATGTGGGGGGGGGGGGGTACCTCCTGTACGGTCCCGTATAACTACTCTAAATTTCATTTTTTGTATTTGAAAATTCCAAAAAAAATTTTATGCAAATTTTCAACTAAAATTGTAAACCAAAATAAAATTTACGACGATCGTAGAAAAATCCGATATATCTTCGACGGGAACGCGGGTAATTTTGTAAAGTAGATCGGCAGCCTAGGAAAAAATGTAAACAAAATTTAAAACGTGAAATTTTGGTTTCGAGAAAAAAAAAATCGCTTTACAATTTCGGCTTGGTTTACACCGTTTAAAATAAGCAACGACGTGGTTATAACCGACGTAGCCAAAATCATATAATCATTTTCTAACCAAACGAGGCGTTTTCTAAAATTTGACAATCAAGTACGAAATTTTCAAAATCACGTGACTTTTACTCACCTGTCGAATACTGTAGTTTTTAGGCTATATTCGATAATTTTGGTGTAAATTTCGTCTTTGTTCAATAGGATCAAGTCTAGAACGTAAACGCAATAGTGGAAGCAACGATTGGCATCGCAATTTAATAAATTTTGATCTTCTAAAGTTTTAAAAATTTAAACTGCACTTTACAAAAAATATTTTTTCTTAATTTTCAATACACTTTACACGAAATATTTCTTTGAATTTACATTACACTTTACACTATTTGTTCAAATTTACAATACACTTTCGACAAAACATTTTTTAAATTTACATTACACTTTACACAATATTTTTTGAAATTTACACTATACTTCAAACAAAATATTTTTTGAACTTACCTTACACTTTACACAAATCTTTTTTCCAAAATTTACATTCCACTTTACCCAAACATTTTCCAGATTTACATTACACTTTACAGAAAATATTTCTTTAAATAAACATTACACAAAAATTTTCTTCAAATTTACATTATACTTTACACAAAATATTTATTAAATTTACGTTATACTTTATACTAAATATTTTTAAATTTACATAACGCTTTACGTGAAATATTTTTAAATTTACAATACACTTTACACAAAATATTTTCTCAAATTTACATTACACTTTGCACAAAATATTTTTATATTTCAATTACACTTTACACTAAATATTTTTCAAATTTACATTGCACTTCACACAAAACATTTTTTAAAATTTACATTACACTTTGCACATTTTTTAAAATTTACATTACACTTTTTTGCATATATATTACACTTTACAGAAAATACTTTTTTATAGTTACCACAAAATGTTTTTTAAATTTACATTACACTTTACACCAAATATTCTTTAAAACTCACATTACACTTCACGCAAATTTTTTTTTAGATTAACATTACACTTTACAAAAAATAGTTTTTTAAATTTATATTACACTTTACACCAAATATTCTTTAAAACTTACATTATACTTTACACTGAATTTCATCAAATTTACGTTACACTTTACAAAAAATAGTTTTTCAAATTTATATTACACTTTACACCAAATATTCTTTAAAACTTACATTTTAGTTTACACTGAGTTTTATTATATTACATTACACTTTACTCAAAATATCTATTAAATTAACATTACACTTTACACAAAATATCTTTCGAATTTACACTACACTTTACACAAAATATCTTTTAAATTTACATTACACTTTACACAGAATATTTTATAAATTTACATTACACTTTACACAAAATATTTTATAAATTTACATTACACTTTACACAAAATATTTTATAAATTTACATTACACTTTACACAAAATATTTTATAAATTTACGTTACACTTTACACAAAATATTTTATAAATTTACATTACACTTTACACAAAATATTCTTTAAAACTTACATTATACTTTACACTGAATTTTATCAAATTTACGTTACACTTTACAAAAAATAGTTTCTTAAATTTATATTACACTTTCCACCAAATATTCTTTAAAACTTACATTACACTTCACGCAAATTTTTTTTAGATTTACATTACACTTTACAAAAAATTGTTTTTTTAAAATTTATATTACACTTTACACCAAATATTCTTTAAAACTTACATTTTAGTTTACACTGAGTTTTATTATATTACATTACACTTTACTCAAAATATCTATTAAATTAACATTACACTTTACACAAAATATCTTTCGAATTTACACTACACTTTACACAAAATATCTTTTAAATTTACATTACACTTTACACAGAATATTTTATAAATTTACATTACACTTTACACAAAATATCTTTTGAATTTACATTACACTTTACACAAAATATTTTATAAATTTACATTACACTTTACACAAATTTACATTACACTTTACACAAAATATCTTTTAAATTTACATTTCACTTTACACAAATTTTTTTTGTTGTAAACCTCACCCAATAATTTTAGCAAAATTTCCACGTAATCCAACGGCGACAAAAAATTCACTTTAAAATTTAAAGTTTTCAAAATTCGTAATTCCGAATTTAGAATATTATCCGTCGTATAACAAAAGCCTAATTTACGTAATAATTCTTTTAACGTCGTGATAGATAGACCCTTTAAAAAAAGAAAATTAATTAATTAATCAATTAATTAGCCTAATTAATTAATTAATTAAAAATTTTACGCTATTAGAATGTAATTTGGAGGCGACTTGGACGCAAGATAGGGCTCGTAAAGTCACTTGACTACACATTTTGTCTTCTAAAATTGACCAATTTCGTTCGTGATTTCCGAGCTCGGATTGTTGTAAAGCGTAGGTGTAAAGCGCGTTGAAGTGTAAAGTCATAAAACTATGTAGTTTACACCATTTTTTCGCGCCAAAATTTGCATGTTTACACCAACAAAAAAAAATTCTCACTTTTCGAAAAGTAACAACGCCGTGTAATGAACTTCCAACGGTAAATGTAAATTCTCGCAAGTGACGAAAATGAATTCCACAGCGTGCGATAAACCGAAACGACCCTTGAAAAATTTAAAAATTTGAAATTTTGAAAAATTGAAAATTTTAAAATTTTGAAAATTTTGAAATTTTAAAATTTTGAAAATTTTAAATTTTGAAAATTTGAAATTTCGAAAATTTAGAATTTTGAAAATCTCAATTTTCTAAAATTGAAATTTCTCAAAATACAAAATTTTGATATTTTGGAAATTTCAATTTTCTAAAATTGAAATTTCTCAAAATTCTAAAATTTGAAATTTTGGAAAATTTCAATTTCATTTTTCAAAATTTCAATTTTTCGAAACTCAAATTTCAAACATCCAAAATTTCAAAATTTTGGAATTTTGAAAAACTGAAAATTCAAAGTTTTAAAATTTTGAGAATTTAAAATTTTAAAAATTTGAAATTTTGGAAATTTGATATTTTGAAAATTTAGAATTTTGAAACTTTAAAATTTTAAAAATTTGCAATTTCGAAAATTTAGAATTTTGAAAATCTCAATTGTCTAAAATTGAAATTTCTCAAAAAATAAAATTTTGAAATTTTGGAAATTTCAATTTTCTAAAATTGAAATTTCTCATAATTCTAAAATTTGAAATTTTGGAAAATTTCAATTTAATTTTTCAAAATTTCAATTTTTCGAAATTCAAAATTTTGGAATTTTGGATGTTTAAAATTTGAAATTTTGAAAAACTAAAAATTCAAAATTTTATAATTTTGAAGATTTAAAATTTTGAAAATTTGAAATTTCGAAAATTTAGAATTTTGAAAATCTCAATTTTCTAAAATTGAAATTTCTCAAAATAAAAAATTTTGATATTTTGGAAATTTCAATTTTCTGAAATTTAAATTTCTCAAAATTCTAAAATTTGAAATTTTGGAAAATTTCAATTTCATTTTTCAAAATTTCAATTTTTCGAAATTCAAAATTTTGAAATTTTGGATGTTTAAAATTTGAAATTTTAAAAACTTGGAATTTTGAAAAACTGAAAATCCAAGATTTTAAAATTTTGGAAAATTGAAATTTTGAAAATTTAGAATTTTGAAAATCTAAAATTTTAAAAATTTGAAATTTTGAAAATTTAGAATATTGAAAATCTCAATTTTGTAAAATTGGAATTTCTCAAAATACAAAATTTTGAAATTTTGGAAATTTCAATTTTCTAAAATCGAAATTTCTCAAAATTCTAAAATTTGAAATGTTGGAAAATTTCAATTTCATTTTTCAAAATTTCAATTTTTCGAAATTCAAAATTTTGAAATTTTGGATGTTTAAAATTTGAAACATTGAAAAACTGAACATTCAAAATTTTAAAATTTTGAAAATTTAAAATTTTAAAAATTTGAAATTTTGAAAAATTGAAATTTTGAAAATTTGAAATTTTGAAAATTTAAAATTTTGAAAATTTAGAATTTTGAAAATTCAAAATTTTGAAAATTTGAAATTTCGAAAATCTAGAATATTGAAAATCTCAATTTTCTAAAATTGAAATTTCTCAAAATACAAAATTATGATATTTTGGAAATTTCAATTTTCTAAAATTGAAATTTCTCAAAATTATAAAATTTGAAATTTTGGAAAATTTCAATTTCATTTTTCAAAATTTCAATTTTTCGAAATTCAAAATTTTGAAATTTTGGATGTTTAAAATTTGAAATTTTAAAAATTTGAAATTTTGAAAAATTGAAATTTTGAAAATTTAGAATTTTGAAAATTTAAAATTTGAAAAATTTGAAATTTCGAAAATCTAGAATATTGGAAATCTCAATTTTCTAAAATTGAAATTTCTCAAAATACAAAATTTTGATATTTTGGAAATTTCAATTTTCTAAAATTGAAATTTCTCAAAATTCTAAAATTTGAAATTTTGAAAAATTTCAATTTCACTTTTCAAAATTTCAATTTTTCGAAATTCAAAATTTTGAAATTTTGGATGTTAAAAATTTGAAATTTTGAAAAACTAGAAATTCAAAATTTTAAAATTTTGAAAATTTAAAATTTTAAAAATTTGAAATTTTGAAAAATTGAAAATTCAAAATTTTAAGATTTTGAAAATTTGAAATTTCGAAAATTTAGAATTTTGAAAATCTCAATTTTCTAAAATTGAAATTTCTCAAAATACAAAATTTTGATATTTTGGAAATTTCAATTTTCTAAAATTAAAATTTCTCAAAATTATAAAATTTGAAATTTTGGAAAATTTCAATTTCATTTTTCAAAATTTCAATTTTTCGAAATTCAAAACTTTGAAATTTTGGATGTTTAAAATTTGAAATTTTAAAATTTTGAAATTTTGAAAAATTGAAATTTTGAAAATTTAGAATTTTGAAAATTTAACATTTTAAAAATTATAAATTTCGAAAATTTAGAATTTTGAAAATCTCAATTTTCTAAAATTGAAATTTCTCAAAATACAAAATTATGATATTTTGGAAATTTCAATTTTCTAAAATTGAAATTTCTCAAAATTATAAAATTTGAAATTTTGGAAAATTTCAATTTCATTTTTCAAAATTTCAATTTTTCGAAATTCAAAATTTTGAAATTTTGGATGTTTAAAATTTGAAATTTTAAAAATTTGAAATTTTGAAAAATTGAAATTTTGAAAATTTAGAATTTTGAAAATTTAAAATTTGAAAAATTTGAAATTTCGAAAATCTAGAATATTGAAAATCTCAATTTTCTAAAATTGAAATTTCTCAAAATACAAAATTTTGAAATTTTGGAAATTTCAATTTTCTAAAATCGAAATTTCTCAAAATTCTAAAATTTGAAATGTTGGAAAATTTCAATTCCATTTTTCAAAATTTCAATTTCATTTTTCAAAATTTCAATTTTTCGAAATTCAAAATTTTGAAATTTTGGATGTTTAAAATTTGACTTTTCTGGGCGATAAACCGAAACGGTCCATGAGTCGAAAAAATTTTAAAAATCAAAATTCTGAAAAATTCAATTTTTCCAAATTCAAAATTTTGAAATATTAAAATTCCGGTAATTTCAATTTTCCAAATTGAAATTTCTCGAAACTTTGAAATTTTCAAAGTTTAAAATTTAAAATTTTAGAAATTAGAAATTTTGAAAATTTAGAATTTTGAAAATTTCAATTTTTTTGAATTGAACTTTCTCAAAATACAATATTTTGAAATTTCGAAAATTCCAATTTTTTAAAATTGAAATTTCTCAAAATTCTAAAATTTGAAATTTTGGAAATTTCAATTTTATTTTTCAAAATTTCAATTTTTCGAAATTCAAAAGTTTGAAATTTTGGATGTTTGAAATTTTAAAATTTTAAATTTTAAAAATTTGAAATTTTGAAAAATTTGAATATTTGAAAATTTGAAATTTTTAAAAATTTGAATATTTGAAAATTTAGAATTTTGAAAATTTAAAATTTTAAAAATTTGAAATTTCGAAAATTTAGAATTTTGAAAATCTCAATTTTCTAAAATTGAAATTTCTCAAAATACAAAATTATGATATTTTGGAAATTTCAATTTTCTAAAATTGAAATTTCTCAAAATTATAAAATTTGAAATTTTGGAAAATTTCAATTTCATTTTTCAAAATTTCAATTTTTCGAAATTCAAAATTTTGAAATTTTGGATGTTTAAAATTTGAAATTTTAAAAATTTGAAATTTTGAAAAATTGAAATTTTGAAAATTTAGAATTTTGAAAATTTAAAATTTGAAAAATTTGAAATTTCGAAAATCTAGAATATTGGAAATCTCAATTTTCTAAAATTGAAATTTCTCAAAATACAAAATTTTGATATTTTGGAAATTTCAATTTTCTAAAATTGAAATTTCTCAAAATTCTAAAATTTGAAATTTTGAAAAATTTCAATTTCACTTTTCAAAATTTCAATTTTTCGAAATTCAAAATTTTGAAATTTTGGATGTTAAAAATTTGAAATTTTGAAAAACTAGAAATTCAAAATTTTAAAATTTTGAAAATTTAAAATTCTAAAAATTTGAAATTTTGAAAAATTGAAAATTCAAAATTTTAAGATTTTGAAAATTTGAAATTTCGAAAATTTAGAATTTTGAAAATCTCAATTTTCTAAAATTGAAATTTCTCAAAATACAAAATTTTGATATTTTGGAAATTTCAATTTTCTAAAATTGAAATTTCTCAAAATTCTAAAATTTGAAATTTTGAAAAATTTCAATTTCACTTTTCAAAATTTCAATTTTTCGAAATTCAAAATTTTGAAATTTTGGATGTTAAAAATTTGAAATTTTGGATGTTAAAAATTTGAAATTTTGAAAAACTGAAAATTCAAAATTTTAAAATTTTAAAAATTTAAAATTTTAAAAATTTGAAATTTTGAAAAATTGAAAATTCAAAATTTTAAGATTTTGAAAATTTGAAATTTCGAAAATTTAGAATTTTGAAAATCTCAATTTTCTAAAATTGAAATTTCTCAAAATACAAAATTTTGATATTTTGGAAATTTCAATTTTCTAAAATTAAAATTTCTCAAAATTATAAAATTTGAAATTTTGGAAAATTTCAATTTCATTTTTCAAAATTTCAATTTTTCGAAATTCAAAATTTTGAAGTTTTGGATGTTTAAAATTTGAAATTTTGAAATTTTGAAAAACTGAAAATCCAAAATTTTAAAAATTTTGAAAATTTAGAATTTTGAAAATTCAAAATTTTAAAAATTTGAAATTTCGAAAATCTAGAATATTGAAAATCTCAATTCTCTAAAATTGAAATTTCTCAAAATACAGAATTTTGAAATATTGAAAATTTCAATTTTCTAAAATTGAAATTTCTCAAAATTCTAAAATTTGAAATTTTGGAAAATTTCAATTTCATTTTTCAAAATTTCAATTTTTCGAATTTCAAAATTTTGAAATTTTGGATGTTTAAAATTTGATTTTTTTTTGCGATAAACCGAAATGGTCCATGAGTCGAAAAAATTTTAAAAATTAAAATTCTGGGAATCTGCAATTTTTAAAATTTAAAATTCTAAAAAACTCAATTTTTCCAAATTCAAAATTTTGAAAGTTTAAAATTTTAAATTTTAAAAATTTAGAATTTCAAAAATTTCAATTTTCTTCAATTGAAATTTCTCAAAATACAAAATTTTGAAATATAGAAAATTTCAATTTTCTAAAATTGAAATTTCTCAAGATTCTAAAATTTGAAATTTTGGAAAATTCCAATTTCATTTTTCAAAATTTCAATTTTTCGAATTTCAAAATTTTGAAATTTTGGATGTTTAAAATTTGATTTTTTTGCGATAAACCGAAATGGTCCATGAGTCGAAAAAATTTTAAAAATTAAAATTCTGGGAATCTGCAATTTTTAAAATTTAAAATTCTAAAAAACTCAATTTTTCCAAATTCAAAATTTTGAAATATTAAAATATCGATAATTTTAATTTTCCAAATTGAAATTTCTTGAAACTTTGAAATTTTAAAAGTTCAAAATTTGAAATTTTTAAAATTTGAAATTTTGAAAATTTAAAATTTTGAAAATTTAGAATTTTGAAAATCTAAAATTTTGAAAATTTGAAATTTCGAAAATTTAGAATTTTGAAAATCTCAATTTTCTAAAATTGAAATTTCTCAAAATACAAAATTTCTATATTTTGGAAATTTAAATTTTCTAAAATTGAAATTTCTCATAATTCTAAAATTTGAAATTTTGGAAAATTTCAATTTAATTTTTCAAAATTTCAATTTTTCGAAATTCAAAATTTTGGATGTTTAAAATTTGAAATTTTGAAAATTTGAAATTTTGAAAAACTGAAAATTCAAAATTTTAAAATTTTGAAAATTTAAAATTTTAAAAATTTGAAATTTCGAAAATTTAGAATATTGAAAATCTCAATTTTCTAAAATTGAAATTTCTCAAAATTCTAAAATTTGAAATTTTGGAAAATTTCAATTTCATTTTTCAAAATTTCAATTTTATTTTTCAAAATTTCAATTTTATTTTTCAAAATTTCAATTTTATTTTTCAAAATTTCAATTTTTCGAGATTCAAAATTTTTAAATTTTGGATGTTTAAAATTTGAATTTTTTTTGCGATAAACCGAAATGGTCCATGAGTCGAAAAAATTTTAAAAATTAAAATTCTGGGAATCTGCAATTTTTAAAATTTAAAATTCTAAAAAACTCAATTTTTCCAAATTCAAAATTTTGAAATATTAAAATATCGATAATTTTAATTTTCCAAATTGAAATTTCTTGAAACTTTGAAATTTTAAAAGTTCAAAATTTGAAATTTTTAAAATTTGAAATTTTGAAAATTTAAAATTTTGAAAATTTAGAATTTTGAAAATCTAAAATTTTGAAAATTTGAAATTTCGAAAATTTAGAATTTTGAAAATCTCAATTTTCTAAAATTGAAATTTCTCAAAATACAAAATTTTTATATTTTGGAAATTTAAATTTTCTAAAATTGAAATTTCTCATAATTCTAAAATTTGAAATTTTGGAAAATTTCAATTTAATTTTTCAAAATTTCAATTTTTCGAAATTCAAAATTTTGGATGTTTAAAATTTGAAATTTTGAAAATTTGAAATTTTGAAAAACTGAAAATTCAAAATTTTAAAATTTTGAAAATTTAAAATTTTAAAAATTTGAAATTTCGAAAATTTAGAATATTGAAAATCTCAATTTTCTAAAATTGAAATTTCTCAAAATTCTAAAATTTGAAATTTTGGAAAATTTCAATTTCATTTTTCAAAATTTCAATTTTATTTTTCAAAATTTCAATTTTATTTTTCAAAATTTCAATTTTATTTTTCAAAATTTCAATTTTTCGAGATTCAAAATTTTTAAATTTTGGATGTTTAAAATTTGAATTTTTTTTGCGATAAACCGAAACGGTCCATGAGTCGAAAAATTTTAAAAATTAAAATTCTGGAAATCTGCAATTTTTAAAATTTAAAATTTTGAAAAACTCAATTTTTCCAAATTCAAAATTTTGAAATTTTACAAAATTTAAAATTTTGTCAATTTCAATTTTAAAAATCCTAAAATTTTTACGATCTAAATTTCTCAACATTTGAAATTTTGAAAATTTAAATTTTTTTTGCTATAAAACAAGACGACCCTTCAATTGGAGACAATTTAGAACCTCAAAATCCTGGAAGTTTGGAATTTTTTCGAATTTAAAATTCTAAAAAGTTCAATTTTACAAAATTCAAAATTCTGAAATTTTAAAAATTTAAAATTTCGGCAATTTAAATTTTTGAAAATAAGAATTAACAAAATTTTTAAAATTTAAAATTTCGATAATTCAAATTTTCCAAATTGAAATTTCTCGAAACTTTCAAATTTTGAAATCTTCAATTGGAAACAATTTAAAAAATCAAAATCTTGGAAATTTGGAATTTTTAGAATTTAAAACTCTAAAAAGCGCAATTTTACAAAATTTCAAATTTTGAAATTTTCAGTTTTCTAAAATTCAAAATTTCTCAAAATTCAAAATTTCTCGAAATTCAAAATTTCAATTTTATTTTTCGAAATTTCAATTCTTCAAAATTCGAAATTTTAGAAATTTCGAAAGTTCAAAATTAAAAATATTTTTTCCGATAAGCCGAAACGAAACAAACGTTTAATCAAAAAGAATTTTAAAAATTAAAATTCTGGAAATTTGGAATTTTTACAATTTAAAATTCTGAACAGTTCAATTTTACAAAATTTTGAAAATTTGAAATTTTTAAGTTTTCAATTTTCCAAAATAAAATTTCACAAAATTCAAAATTTTTAAATTTTAAAACTTGAAATTTTTTTACGATCTCGAAATTTGGAATTTTTAGAATTTAAAATTCAGAAAAGTTCAATTTTTCGAAATTCGAATTTTTGAAAATTTAAATTTTCCAACATTGAAATTTCTCAGAATTCAACATTTTGAAATTTTGAAAATTTGAAATTTCGGAAATTTTAATTTTCGAAATTTGAAATTTTTAAAATTGAAATTTTGAAAATTGAAATTTCTCAAAATTCAGAATTCTGAAAGTTTAGCACTTAATTTTTTTGCGATAAACCGAAATGACCCTCCAACCGGAAAAAATTTCAAAAATTGAAATTCTCGAAATTTGGAATTTTTATAATTTAAAATTCTGAAAAATGCAATTTTACAAAATTTGAAATTTTTGAAATTTGAAATTTTGAAAATTTCAATTTTCTAAAATTAAAAATTCTGAAAATCCAAAATTTTGAAATTTGTAAAGTTAAAAACATGAAATTTTTTTGAGATAAACCGAAATGACCCTTCAGTCGGAAAAAATGTCAAAAATTGAAGCTCTGGAAATTTGGAATTTTTAGAATTTAAAATTCTGAAAAGTTCAATTTTACAAAATTCAAAATTCTGAAAACGTGAAGGTTTGAAATCCCAAAATTTTGAAAATTTGAAACGTTGAAAGCTTGAAATTTTTAAAAATTTCGATTTAAAAAAAATTTGAAAATTTAAAATTTTCTTGCGATAAACCGAAACGGCCCTTGAGTCGAAAAAAATATTAAAAAATTGAAATTTTGGAAATTTGGAATTTTTAGAATTTAAAATTTTCAAAAGTTGAATTTTTCAAAATTCATAATTTTGAAAGTTGAAAATTTTTTTGTCACAAGCCGAAACGACCCTTCAATCGGAAACAATTTAAAAAATTGAAATTCTGGAAATTTGGGATTTTTTGAATTTGAAATTCTAAAAAAACCAATTTTACAAAATTCAAAATTTTGAAATTTTTAGAATTTAAAATTTTTTAGATTAAAATTTTGAAAATTTCAATTTTCCAAATTGAAATTTCTCAAAATTCGAAATTTTTAAGGTTCAAAACATTAAATTTTCGATAAACCAAAACGACCCTTAAGCCGGAAAAATTTCAAAAATTGAAATTTGGAGTGATTAGATTTTAAAATTTAGAAAAGTTAAATTTTACAAAATTCAAAATGTTGAAAATTTGATATTTTGAAAAATTCAATTTTCCGAAATTGAAATTTCTCAAAATTCAAAATTTTGAGTGTTTGAAATTTAAATTCTTTTTGCGATAAACCCAAACAGCCCTTGGGCCGAAAAATTAAAATTCTGGAAATTTGGATTTTTTAGAATTTAAAATTCTGAAAAGTTCATTTCTACAAAATTCAAAATTTTGAAAGTTTAAAAGTTCTTCGCGATAAGCCGAAACGAAACAAAAAACAAAAAAAATTCCAAAAATTGAATTTCTGGAAATTGAGAATTTTTAGAATTTAAAATTCTGAAAATTTGGGATTTTTAGGATTTAGAATTTAGAAAATTTAAATTTTACGAAATTCAAAATTTTAAAATTCTGAAAATTTCCATTTTCCAAAATTGAAATTTTTCAAAATTTAAAACTTGGAAATTTTGAAAATTTCAAGGTTTAAAATTTTTTGTGATCAACCGGAACGACGCTTGAGTCAAAAAAAAATTTAAAAGTTTAAAATTGTGGAAAGTTGAAATTTTTAGAATCTAAAATTTCGAAAAGTTCAATTTTACAAAATATAAAATTTCAATTTTACAAAATTCAAAATTTCAAAAATTTAAAATTTCGAAAATTTCAAAATTTACGCTCGAATTGGTCGAATTTTTTAAACGTTTATTATTTTCGGCCGATATTATAAATAACCAATCTTCGAAAAAATCTTTCGACGCCGAGCATAAACAACCGGCGCCGGCGAAAAATGGCGCCGACGATTCCGGAATTTCCATGGCAGAAAAAACGCTAGTATCGATCGATATTCTAGCTACAGTAAACCATATACTTGTAGATTTACATTCGCAAATTTGCCGCGTACGAAAAAACGTGCAGATCAAATTTTTCAAAATGCATCATTTGCACGAATGTCACATGAAAAAGCAGTTTTGCAACATAAACGATGAGAGTGTTTAACGAAGTTCGAAAATTGTACGCAAGGTTGCATTGTTAAAAAAACCGTTCAACTCGACTGCAAGTTTACTGTAGTCAATTTGCGCGTCGAAAAATCCGATTTTTCGGCCGCTCCGCGAAATGAACGTTTTATACAACGAAACTAACAATTTTTTAGAGCACGTTCATCGCAGTTTGGCCAGTTTAGAACGGGCGTCGAACGCCGATCAGGCTCAAAATTTGGAAGGTCATATTCGGACGCAAATCGATTTGGTTTGTTAAAATATCGAAAAAATCGCCAATTTTGAATTTTAAAATCGATTATTTTTCTCGAACAGATCAATTCTAATTGCTTAAAATTAGACGCTTTAATTAATAAACAACCAATTTCTGAACGTCGAAACGCCAAATACAAAGTTGATCAATTGCGATACGACGCTCAACATTTAAAAGTTTGGGCGATTTGTTGCGCTTATAAAAAAACCAGTAGTGGCTGACACCTGTACTTGGGGAGGGGGGGGGCCCAACTTGGCCAACCCTGTACCCAAAATTATTTACCCCCCCCCCCAACCCCCCCAGTTTGGAAAAAATTAAAAAAATTTGCCAAAAAGTGTGTTTTTTGGACTTTTTTGGGAAAAATTTCGACTTTTTTCTTACCCCCCCCCCCCAAAATTTCGGACTTACCCCCCCCAACTGGTCGGAGGTCTTACAGGTATGGCTGACCCCCCCCCCCCCCAAATTTCGGGTTTACCCCCCCCCTAACTGGTCGCACCTCTCACAGGTATGTAGATGGACTCGAGTCCATTTAGCCAAATCCCGCAAAACGGCTAAATGGACTGGAGTCCGTTTAACCAAAACCCGCAAAATAGCTAAATGGACTCGAGTCCATCTACGAACTCCCTATAAAAAAAGTGGTTTTTTCTAGAAAAATTTTTTTTTCTAGGCTGCCTTGTATAGTTTATCGCAAAAAATTAACCAAAAATGGCGATTAGACGAAGAACGGAATCAATTATTTAATCGACGTTTTACGACCAACGACGAAAATTTTTCGACAACTATCGCTCTAGACGACGTATATTTGAAAGAAAATGACAAATTAAAATCGTCGAATCGCGGTATTGATAATATGATCGGAAGCGGATTAGCGATTTTAGGTTGGTAAAAATTGATTTTTTTCAATTTTAAATATCGATTTTTTTGATTTTTTTTATCCATTTGCCCATTTTTTATTTACTAATTCCTTACTTTTCGTTAATATTTTGATTTTATTGCATTTTTTGTCTCTTTCACACTCTATTTTCTTGTTGCTCTTTTAATTTTTTACTTATTCTTTTCCTATTTCTTGCTTTTTCTGTTTTTTTGTTTTCTTTTTACTCTTTCTGTTTTTTTGCTTTCTCTTTTTTCGTTCTTCTGTTTTTTTTTGCTTTATTGTCATGTTTTATTATTTTTTTCACTTTATTTGCTGATTTTTTACTTATTTTTGTCTTTTTTGTTTTTTCGCTATATTTTCATGTTTTTTCTGCTTTATTTGCTGATTTCTTACATTTTTCTGGTTTTTTCCGCTTTCTTTTTCTAGTTTTCTCTGTTTTTTCGCTTTGTTTGTTGATTTTTTACTTTTCATTTATTTATTGCTTTTTCCGTTTTTTTGTTTTCTTTTTTCTTTTTCTGTTTTTTTGCTTTCTCTTTTTTTTTGTTCTTCTGTTTTTTTTGCTTTATTTTCATGTTTTATTATTTTTTTCTGCTTTATTTGCTGATTTTTTACTTATTTTTGTCTTTTTTGTTTTTTCGCTATATTTTCACGTTTTTTCTGCTTTATTTGCTGATTTCTTACCTTTTTCTGGCTTTTTCCGCTTTTCTGTTTTTTTTTCGCTTTGTTTGTTGATTTTCTACTTTTCATTTACTTATCGCTATTTCTGTTTTTTTGTTTTCTTTTTACTTTTTCTTTTTTTCGCTTTCTCTTTTTTTGTTCTTCTGTTTTTTTGCTTTATTTTCATGTTTTATTATTTTTTTCACTTTATTTGCTGATTTTTTACCTATTTTTGTCTTTTTTGTTTTTTCGCTATATTTTCATGTTTTTTCTGCTTTATTTGCTGATTTCTTACCTTTTTCTGCTTTTTTCCGCCTTTCTGTTTTTTTCGCTTTGTTTGTTGATTTTCTACTTTTGATTTATTTATTGCTTTTTGTTTTTTGTTTTCTTTTTACTTTTCCTGTTTTTTTTGCTTTCTCTATTTTTTTGTTCTTCTGTTTTTTTCGCTTTATTTTCATGTTTTATTATTTTTTTCACTTTATTTGCTAATTTTTTACTTATTTTTGTCTTTTTTGTTTTTTCGCTATATTTTCATGTTTTTTCATCGTTTTTCTGCTTTATTTGCTGATTTCTTAGATTTTTCTGGTTTTTTTCGCTTTTTCTCTGGTTTTCTCTGTTTTTTTTTTCGCTCCGTTTGTTGATTTTTTACTTTTCATTTATTTATTGCTTTTTCCGTTTTTTTGTTTTCTTTTTACTTTTTCTGTTTTTTTGCTTTCTCAATTTTTTTGTTCTTTTTTTCCGCTTTATTTTCATATTTTATTATTTTTCTGCTTTATTTGCTGATTTTTCACTTATTTTTGTATTTTTTCGCTCTATTTTCATGTTTTTTCATCTTTTTTCTGCTTTATTTGCTGATTTCTTACCTGTTTCTGATTTTTTTCCGCTTTCTTTTTCTGGTTTCTCTGTTTTTTCGCTTTGTTTGTTGATTTTTTACTTTTGATTTATTTATTGCTTTTTCTGTTTTTTTGTTTTTTTTTTTACTTTTTCTGTTTTTTTGCTTTCTCTTTTTTCGTTCCTCTGTTTTTTGCTTTATTTTCATGTTTTATTATTTTTTCTGCTTTATTTGCTGATTTTTTACTTATTTTTGTCTTTTTTTCGCCCTATTTTCCTGTTTTTTGATCTTTTTTCTGCTTTATTTGCTGATTTCTTACCTGTTTCTGATGTTTTTCCGCTTTCTTTATCTAGTTTTCTCTGTTTTTTCGTTTTGTTTTTTGATTTTTTACTTTTCATTTATTTATTGCATTTTCTGTTTTTTTGTTTTCTTTTTACTTTTTCTGTTTTTTTTTTGCTTTCTCAATTTTTTTGTTTTTGTTTTTTTGCTTTATTTTCATGTTTTATTTTTTTCACTTTATTTGCTGATTTTTTTTACCTATATTTGTCTTTTTTGTTTTTTCGCTATATTTTCATGTTTTTTCTGCTTTATTTGCTGATTTCTTACTTTTTTTCTGGTTTTTTCCGCTTTCTTTTTCTAGTTTTCTCTGTTTTTTCGCTTTGTTTGTTGATTTTTTACTTTTCATTTATTTATTGCTTTTTCCGTTTTTTTGTTTTCTTTTTACTTTTTCTGTTTTTTTTGCTTTCTCAATTTTTTTGTTCTTGTTTTTTTTTGCTTTATTTTCATGTTTTATTATTTTTTTCACTTTATTTGCTGATTTTTTTACCTATTTTTGTCTTTTTTGTTTTTTCGCTATATTTTCATGTTTTTTCTGCTTTATTTGCTGATTTCTTACATTTTTCTGGTTTTTTCCGCTTTCTTTTTCTAGTTTTCTCTGTTTTTTCGCTTTGTTTGTTGATTTTTTACTTTTCATTTTTTTATCGCTATTTCTGTTTTTTGTTTTCTTTTTACTTTTTCTGTTTTTTTTGCCTTCTCTATTTTTTTTGTTGTTTTTTTTTGCTTTATTTTCATGTTTTATTATTTTTTTCACTTTATTTGCTGATTTTTTACTTATTTTTGTGTTTTTTGTTTTTTTCGCAATTTTTTCATATTTTTTTCTGCTCTATATGCTGATTTCTTACTTTTCTGTGGTTTTTTTCCGCTTTCTTTTTCTAGTTTTCTCTGTTTTTTCGCTTTGTTTGTTGATTTTTTACTTTTCATTTACTTATCGCTATTTCTGTTTTTTGTTTTCTTTTTACTTTTTACTTTTTCTTTTTTTTGCTTTCTCTGTTTTTTTGTTCTTCTGTTTTTTTGCTTTATTTTCATGTTTTATTATTTTTTTCACTTTATTTGCTGATTTTTTACTAATTTTTGTCTTTTTTGTTTTTTCGCTATATTTTCACGTTTTTTCTGCTTTATTTGCTGATTTCTTACTTTCTTCTGTTTTTTTCGCTTTCTTTTTCTGGTTTTCTCTGTTTTTTCGCTTTGTTTGTTGATTTTCTACTTTTGATTTATTTATTGCTTTTTCTGTTTTTTTTTGTTTCCTTTTTACTTTTTCTGTTTTTTTGCTTTCTCTATTTTTTGTTCTTCTGTTTTTTTGCTTGATTTTCATGTTTTATTTTTTTCACTTTATTTGCTGATTTTTTACTTATTTTTGTCTTTTTTGTTTTTTCGCTATATTTTCATGTTTTTTCATCTTTTTTTTCTGCTTTAGTTGTTGATTTCTTACTTTTTTCTGGTTTTTCCGCTTTCTTTTTCTAGTTTTCTCTGTTTTTTCGCTTTGTTTGTTGATTTTTTACTTTTGATTTATTTATTGCTTTTTCTGTTTTTTTTTTGTTTTTGTTTTCTATTTGTTTCATACTTTTGTAGCTTATTTTGCTTTTGCTTTTTTCGTTATTATTTTTTTGCTTTATTTTCATGTTTTTTTCTGCTTTATTTATTGATTTTGTACTTTTTATTTATTTTTTTACTTATTGCTTTTTCTAATTTTTTTTTTTTGCTTTTTTCTTACATTTTTCTCACTGTTTGGTTATTTTTTATGTTTTTATTGCTTTTCTTATTTTTTCCTTAATTTTCTTGTTTTTTATTCCCTTTTGTTCTGTTTTTATTGATTATATATTTTTAACGCTTTACTTTTTTGTTGCACTTTTATTATTTCTGTTTTTCTATATTTTTTTTTATTTTCTACTTTGTTTGCTGATTTTTTTTCAAAATTTTTGTTGCTTTTTCTATTTCCTTTTTTGCGCATTATTTTCTAGTTTTCTTTTGTTTTTTTTCGCTTTATTTATTGATTTTTTACTTTTTTATTCATTGCTTTTCTACGTTTTTTGCTTTATCTGTGTGTTATTTACTTTTTTCGTTTTTTTGCTTTATTTTCATGTTTTTTTATGTTTTATTCATTGATTTTTTACTTTTTTATTGCTTTTTCTGTTTTTTACTTATGTTTTCTTGTTGCTTCTTTGTTCATCTTTTTTGTCATTATATTTTTTCTTTTTTTTGCTGATTTTCTACTTTTTGTTGTTATTGCTTTTTATGGTGGTTTTTGTTCTATCACTAATTTTTTAGTGTTTGCTTTTCTTTTGTTTTCTATGTTTTTATGCTCTCTATTTTCTTGTTGTTTTTTACATTTTTGCTTTCTTTGGATTTTTTTTGCCTTTTGTTTTATTTATTGTTTTTTTCTCTTTTTTTACTTTATCTGTTTTTCCGTTTTTTAAATTTTTCCGCTCTATTTACTGATTTTTTATCGCTTGTTTTTTTTTATTTGTATGGTTTTTCTGTTATTTCTATTTTCTTGTTGTTTTTCTTACTTTTTTGTTTATTTTCTGCTATTTTCTCTTTTTATTCGCTTTATTTTCTTTCTATGTTTGTCTGCTTTTTTCTGGTGTTTTTTTGTTTTTCTTGCCTTTTCTATTTCATGTTTTATATATCTGCTTTATTTATAGATTTTATACTTTTTTATTTATTTATTTTTTTTGTTTTATTCATGTGTTTTTTAAATTTATTTCAAAGTTTTTTATCTTGTTTTTGCTTTATTCATTAATTCTTTAATTTTTTTATTTACCGTTTTTTTGGTTTTTTGTTTTGTTTATTTGTTCTTCATTGTGTTTTTGTTTTTTTGCCGTTTTTCGTTTGATTTTCCTGTTTTTTTATCTTTTTGTTTTATTTTGTATTTTTCCTATTGTTTAGTTTTTATCTTTTTTCATGCTTTATTTTATGGTTTTTAGTTTCTGTTCATTTTTTTATTTCTTCTTTTTTTTCCGTTCTATTTTCTTGTTTCAATGCTTTATTTTTTTCTTATTTAATATTGGCTTTTCTAGTTTATTTACTGTTTTTTTGTTTGTTTCCCTTCATTTTCTACTTTTTTCTTTTTTTTGCTCAATTTTCTATTTTTCTGTGTTTTATTTGTTCATTTTTTTCTTTTTTTCACGTTTCTTGTTTATTTCTTGTTTTTTGTTATCTATTTATTTATTTGTACTTGTCTTTTTGTTTACATATGTTTTTTTGTTGTTGTTGTTTAATTGTTTCCATTATTTCATTTGCTTAAATTTCTGTTTTTGTCGTTTAAATATGTTATTTGTTGTTTTTTTTGTTTTGATTTATTTTTATCGTTGTTTTTTCATCTGTTTTTTGTTGTTGTTTCTTGCTTAAATATGTTTTTCTTGTTTTATATCCGAATACATTTGGTACTTGATGTTGTTTATTTGTTTACATTTTGCTTTTTGTTGTGTTGTTTGTTAAAATTTTTGTTGTTGTGTTTTTTGTTTATATTTGCTGTTATTTTATTTGTTTGCATTTGTTTTTTTTGTTTTCTTGTTGAAATTTGTTTCTTGTGTGTTCTGGTTCACATTTTTTGTTGTTGTTCATTGTTAACATTTTTGTTCTGTTGTTGTTTTTTGTTAACATTTTTGTTTTATTGTTGTTTTTTGTTTACATTTTGGTTTTGTTGTTGTTTGTGTACATTAGTTTCTTTCAATTACTTTTTGTTTACGTTCGTTTTTTGTTGTTGTTTATTGTTTACATATGTGCTTTATTGTTTTTTGTTTACACTTGTTTTTGTTGGTGTTTATTTGTTTACATTTGTTTTTTCAATTGTTTTTGTTTACATGTATTTTTTGTTGTTGTTTTTTGTTTACATTTGTATTTTGTTGTTGTTGACTTGTTTAAATTTTTTTGCTTATGCTTGTTTTTTGTTGTAGTTTTTTGTTTACGTGAGTTTTTTTGTTGATGTTTATTGTTTACGTTATGTGTTTTGTGTTTTTTGTTCACATTTGTATTTTGTTGTTGTTCATTGTTTAAATTTTTGTTTTGTTTTCGTTTTTTGCTTAAATTTGTTTTTGTTGTTGTTGTTTATTGTTTACATGAATGTTTTATTGTTGTTTTTGTTAAGTTACATTTTTTGTTGTTTTTTGTTTACATTTGTATTTTGTTGTTGTTGTTTATTGTTGACATAAATGTTTTATTGTTGTTTTTGTTAACACTTGCATTTTTTGTTGTTTTCTGTTTACGTTTTTTGTTGTTTTCTGTTTACATTTTTTGTTGTTTTATTGTTTACTTTTGTTTTTTGTTTACATTTGTATTTTGTTGTTGTTTATTGTTTATACATGTGCTTTATTGTTTTTGTTTACTTTTGTTTTTGTTGCTGTTGTTTATTGTTTACATAAATGTTTTATTGTTGTTTTTGTTAACAGTTGCATTTTTTGTTGTTTTCTGTTTACGTTTTTTGTTGTTTTCTGTTTACGTTTTTTGTTGTTTTATTGTTTACATTTTTATTTTGTTGTTGTTTATTGTTTACAGATTTGCTTTATTGTTTTGTTTACATTTGTGTTTTGTTGTTGTTTATTGTTTACATATATTTTTTATTGTTGTTTTTGTTAACGGTTGCATTTTTTGTTGTTTTCTGTTTACGTTTTTTGTTGTTTTATTGTTTACATTTGTATTTTGTTGTTGTTTATTGTTTATACATGTGCTTTATTGTTTTTGTTTACTTTTGTTTTTGTTGCTGTTGTTTATTGTTTACATAAATGTTTTATTGTTGTTTTTGTTAACAGTTGCATTTTTTGTTGTTTTCTGTTTACGTTTTTTGTTGTTTTCTGTTTACGTTTTTTGTTGTTTTATTGTTTACATTTTTATTTTGTTGTTGTTTATTGTTTACAGATTTGCTTTATTTTTTTGTTTACTTTTGTTCTTGTTGCTGTTGTTTATTGTTCACATAAATGTTTTATTGTTGTTTTTGTTAACAGTTGCATTTTTTGTTGTTTTCTGTTTACGTTTTTTGTTGTTTTATTGTTTACAATTGTATTTTGTTGTTGTTTATTGTTTATACATGTGCTTTATTGTTTTTGTTGCTGTTGTTTTTTGTTTACATATATGTTTTATTGTTGTTTTTGTTAACAGTTGCATTTTTTGTTGTTTTCTGTTTAGATTTTTATTTTGTTGTTGTTTATTGTTTACAGATTTGCTTTATTGTTTTGTTTACATTTGTGTTTTGTTGTTGTTTATTGTTTACATATATTTTTTATTGTTGTTTTTGTTAACGGTTGCATTTTTTGTTGTTTTCTGTTTACGTTTTTTGTTGTTTTATTGTTTACATTTGTATTTTGTTGTTGTTTATTGTTTATACATGTGCTTTATTTTTTGTTTACTTTTGTTCTTGTTGCTGTTGTTTATTGTTCACATAAATGTTTTATTGTTGTTTTTGTTAACACTTGTATTTTGTTTACGTTTTTTTGTTGTTTATTGTTTACATTTATTGTTTATTGTTGTTTTATTTTTCTATTTTGATACGTAAAATCCAATGGGCTATTTTTTTTGTAGAAAATTTGAAAAATCAAGGCGCCAGTTTATCGGGCGTACGGCGGAAAATGCGAACGTTCGGTCAAAATTTAGGACTATCGAATTCGGTTATGAAATTTATCGAACGGCGATCAACTCAAGATAAATATATTCTATTCGGCGGTATGATCGCCACATTGGTCATTATGTTTTTGTTGTATAAAATTTTAAAATCTTGAAAAAAATAATTTTGTTTTAATTTTCAATTCGGTGGTTGTGTTTTATTAAATTTTATTTATTTAAATTCAATGTCGAACATTAGAAACGGCATAATGCACATTTGTCGTTTTTGTGAATTGACAGACAAGTACATATCGTTGCAATGACTCAACTCGATTTGGTCTCTACGACTCGATTACTGTAGTTTTCCGCCTGGTCAGTTTTATTAAAATTACGGGCTCGGGCATTTGTTCATGATTTGGGGGTATTAAAAGAATTGAGTATCGATGTATCCGATCAGGAAATTCGGAAAATCGAAAAAAATCACCATGAAATCTCCAATCATTTTTTCCCTCTCCTAAGAATTTTGAGGAAAATTTTCGTTTTTCAGGCTTTAAAAGCGATGAAAAATGAATAACTAGCGTTATTTATCGCCCCAAATTGCAGCTTTTTTCCTAAATTTCGATTTTTTCACTTTTTGACGGACCGGCATTTAGCGAAAACGCTATTTTCCGGAATTTTGCTTCCAGGGTTTTTTCTAGGTTTTTTAAATTGAATGATAACAGAAACGTAAAAGAAATAAGGGAAAAATTAAATTGACTCAAAAATTTGATTTCTAATCTTAAAATCGTCGTATAAAACCATTCTTCAAAATTTTTCTCAGAGTTTTGTACGGGTCGGCGTTTAGCCAAAACCAGCGTCACCTGAAATTTAGGGTTTTTGCCGGACTTTTTCAAGGAAATTTGGGAATGAGTGATAACGGAATATGCAAAAAATCAGGAAAAAATTTTCATCAATTTAGAAGTTTCATTTCCATGAAAAATAGCCGAAAAAGCTCATTTTTGCAAAATTTCTATTTTTTAGTTTCATGGACGGGCCGATGTTTAGCGAAAACGCGATTTTTTCGGAAATTTTGGGGTTTTGCTGGGTTTTTCAAGGAAATATTGAAATAAGTGATGAAAGAATATTCAAAAAAATCTGGCAAAAGTTTTGTGATTTGAAATTTCATTTTTGGGTTCAAAATCGCTGGAAAAAAAACATTTTTTCGAAATTTCGTTTTTTTGGACGGGCTGACGTTTAGTGAAAAGACCATTTTTTGAAAATTTTGGGTTTTCGCTGGATTTTTCAAGGAAATATTGAAATAAATGATGAAAGAATATTCAAAAAAATCTGCTTAAAATTTTTGTGATTTAAAATTTCATTTTTGGGCTCAAAATCGCATTTTTCACAATTACGATTGTTGACTTTTGTACGGGCGGGCGTTTAGCGAAAACGCCTTTTTTGGAATTTTGGGTTTTTGCTGAGTTTTTGGGGAAAGATTTACATAAATGAATACGGAAGATGGAAAAAATCGGGATAAAAAATTCTTTCGATTGGAAAATTTAATTTCTCGGTCCAAAATCGCCGAAAAAAACCATTTTTTTAAATTTCGTTTTTTTGGACGGGCCGGCGTTTAGCGGATAGGCCATTTTTTTGAAAATTTTGGGCTTTTGCTGGGTTTTTCAAGGAAATATTGAAATAAGTGATGAAAGAATATTCAAAAAAATCTGGCAAAAATTTTTGTGATTTGAAATTTCATTTTGGGTTCGAAATCGCTGGAAAAAAACAATTTTCTTGAAATTTCGTTTTTTTGGACGGGCCGTCGTTTAGCGAAAACGCGATTTTTTTAAATTTTGGGTTTTTGCTGGGTTTTTCAAGGAAATACTGAAATAAATGATGAAAAAGAATATTCAAAAAAATCAGGTTAAAAATTTTTGTGATTTAAAATTTCATTTTTGGGTTCAAAATTGCTGGAAAAACCATTTTCTTGAAATTTCGTTTTTTTGGACAGGCCGGCGATTAGCGAAAACGCGATTTTTTTGAAAATTTCCGGTTTTCGCTGGGTTTTTCAAGGAAATATTGAAATAAATGATTGGAGAAAATCCAAAAAAAACAGGTAAAAAAATTTTTTTGATTTAGAATTTCATTTTTGGCTTCAAACTTGCTGAAAAAAAACCATTTTTTCGAAATTCCATTTTTGGACGGGCCGGCGATTAGCGAAAACGCGATTTTTTTGAAAATTTCCGGTTTTCGCTGGGTTTTTCAAGGAAATATTGAAATAAATGATGAAAGAATTTCAAAAAAATTGAGTTAAAAATTTTTGTGATATAAAATTTCATTTTTGGGCTTAAAATCGCATTTTTTCACAATTACGATTGTCGACTTTTGGACGGGCGGGCGTTTAGCGAAAACGCCTTTTTCTGGAATTTTGGGTTTTTGCTGAGTTTTTGAGAAAAGATTTACATAAATGATTACGCAAGATGGAAAAAATCAGGATAAAAAATTCTTTCGATTGGAAAATTCAATTTCTTGGTCCAAAATCGCCGGAAAAAAAACATTTTTTTTTAATTTCGTTTTTTCGGACGGGCCGGCGTTTAGCGAATAGGTCATTTTTTGAAAATTTTGGGGTTTTTGCTGGGTTTTTCAAGGAAATATTGAAATAAATGGCGAAAGAATATGCAAAAAAATCAGGATAGCAATTTTTTTGTCATTTAAAATTCTATTTTTCGGTTTAAAATCGCTGAAAAAACCATTTTTTCGAAATTTCGTTTTTTTTTGGACGGGCCGGCGATTAGCAAAAACGCGATTTTTTGAAAATTTTGGAATTTTTGCCGGGTTTTTCAAGGAAATGTCGAAACAAATGATGAAAGAGCCATTTTTGAGTGTAAAATCGCAGGGAAAAAACCGAATTTTTCCAAATTTTTTGGGTTTTTGCTTGGTTTTTTCCTAAAAATTATCATTTTTAACCTAAAAAACGTCCAATTTTCATCAAATTTTTTTCATAGATCGGCGATTCGCCTCAAAAACGCAATGTTATCGCCTTTAAAACGTAAAATAAATTACGACGATTCGTCGGCGGCGTCGTCAATTATTGAACCTCAAACGTCCTCGTCCTACGTCAACGGTTTTTTGAACGGCGGAGAAAAATTGAATAATAATGTCGAAAATGATCAAAAAATAATAAAAAACAACGATTTAAACGAATTAAATTCCAAAATAATTACTAAACCATGCTGCCAAAAATTTAAATTTAATAATTTTTTTAATATCAAAAATTTTGAATTAAATAAAATTACAAATTTCGATCGTAAACATCAACAATTTTTCGTACATTATTTGTCTAATCATTGTACGGATTTACAATTATCGACGAAATTAATTACGGAATTTTTAAACGCGAAAAAAATTTTAAATTGGTGAGTTAATTAATTAATTAATTAATTTTTAATTGATTAATAATTTTTCCAGCGTTTCCATACCTCTTATCGATCATATTCTAAAATTGCCGTCGTCTTCAACGTTATTAGGCCTTTTTTTAGACGTACAAAACGAAATTTCCGAAATTTGCGCCGTTAAAATTTTAAAATTTTGTTTAAAGTAAAAATTCAAATTTTTTTCTCAATTTTAGAAAATTTGTCATTTTTCTGTAGAAATTTGCACGATCAAGATGAAATAATCGAAGAAAATAGAGGTTTACTGTAAGTTTAATTTTTTGTACTTGATTATTTTACAGTATCATCAAAAATTTTTTTGTTTTTTTAGTCATAAAATTCTACGAAAAGATTATTGTCCGTCGTTTCTGATCGACGAACTTAAATTTCTATCCTACGACGAAGCTACAGTAAGAAAATTTTGTATAAATTTTCTTACTGTAGAAATTTGATTTGCAGGTTCCAATACAATTTTGACTGCATTTGAAGTGTTTTTTGTTCAAAAATGGGAATTTTTTTCACTTTTTTCTACGAAAATTTGAAAATTTTAGTTGTTTTCGATGAAAAATTCATTTTTTTTTGCTTTTTGTCGAAAAATTTGCAATATTTTTCTTCTCCCCGACTATAAATCTAAAATTTTCAATTTTTTGACAAATTCAATTTTTTCACTTTTTCGTTGAAAAATTCAAAAATCTTCGACTTTTTTTGCAAAAATATTTAAATTTTTACACCTTTTCTGTCTGGAAATTCGAAATTTTTGGAAAAAAATTAGATATTTTTTCATTTACTTGTCGAAAAATTTTATAATTTTTCAAGATTTATGTCGAAAAATGACATTTTTTCCAATTTTTTTGTCGAAAAAATTTTAAAATTTAATTTTTTTCCTTGAAAAATTGAATTAATTTATACATTTTCATCGAAAAGTTGGAAAAATTTTCACTTTTTCGCAGAAAAATTTAATTTTTTCCTTTGTTTTTGTTGAAAAATGATCGAATTTTATATATTTTTCCGAATAAATTTGAAATCTTTTCGAAAATTTAATGAAAAAATTTAAAAAAATTTCGCTTTTCGGTCGAAAATTGGATTTTTTTTCACTATTTTTGTACGGAAATTTTAAATTTTTTGTCATTTTCGTGAAAAAAATTCAGTTTTTTTGTCGAAAAATTTGAAATTTTCAATTTTTTTTGTCGAATATTTAGCTTTTTCGTTGAAATTTTTTACACTTTTTTGTTTAAAAATTTGAATTTTCTTTAATGGAATTGGACTGTTTTCATTTTCTTTGTTTAAATATATCAGAATTTTTCAACTTTATAGTTCAAAAATGAAATTTTCTTCATATTTTTTGTTGAAAAATTTCAAAATTCAATTTTTTTCCCTGAAAAATTGAATGAATTTATTTATACATTTTCATTAAAAAGTTGAAAAAATTTAGTTTTTTTCGCAGAAAAATTCAATTTTTCCCTTTATTTGTTTGAAAATGTTGAAATTCTATATATTTTACCGGAAAAATTTTAAATCTTTTCGAAAATTTAATGGAAAAATTTAAAAAATTTCCGCTTTTCGGTCGAAAATTGGATTTTTTTCGCTATTTTTGTACGGAAATTTTAAATTTTTTGTCGTTTTCGTAGAAAAATCGTTTTTTCCCTTTTTTGTCGAAAAATTTAAAATTTTTAATTTTTCTTGTTGAACATTACACTTTCTTGTTGAGAAATTCAAAAATCTTTGACATTTTTTTGGAGAAATTTTGAATTTCTCAAATTTTTTTGTTTAAAAATTTGAAATTTCTGTAAAGAAATTTGACTTTTTCCAGTTTGTTCCTGTAAATATTTTAGAATTTTTCAACGTTTCCGTTTAAAAAATTGATTTTTATTCATATTTTTGTTGAAAAAATTTTGAATTTAATTTTGTTTGTCGGAAAAATTGAATTACATTTTTGTCGAAAAATTGAAAAATTTTCCATTTTTTTGTAGAAAAATATATTTTTTTAAAATTTTTCTCATGAATAATGTTGAAATTTTATACTTTTTTCTTGGAAAAATACGAAATCTTGTCGATAATTTAACCGGAAAATTTCAAAATTTTTCACTTTTTAGGGAAAAAATTTGAAATTTATTCACATTTTCGTCGAAAAATTGGAAAAATTTCTCACTTTTTCGTTTCAAAATTTTCTTTTTGCCTAAAAAATTTTGTTCTTTTTAAATTTCAAATTTTTTTCTCCTGTCGAAATTTAGAATTTTTTTTTGTTTTTCAATTAATTTCAAATTTTTTCTTATATTTGAAGAAAAATTTCGAAATCTTTACTAAATTTGAAATTTTTATGACTTTTTGGTCAAATAATCTGATTTTTCACTTTTACGGAAATATTCTAGAATTTTTTTCACTTTTTTTGCATTTTTTTTTAATTTTTCATAAATTTTACATTTTTTTGGTATTTAATTTAAAAATTTTTGTGACTTTTTCGTCAAAAATTTCAAGAATTTGGTTTTTTTTGGTCGAAACTTTTGCCGCTTTGTCGAAAATTTAAATTTTTTAATTGTTTTTTTTTTGGAAAATTGAAGTCGAAATTTTGAAGTTTTGTTTTTAAAAAATTTTTTTCTCCAATTGTTAGTCATTTTTCGCTTTTTTCGCCTAAAATGTTCAGAATTTCTTATTTATTTTTGTATTTTTTTTGCTTTTTTCTAAATTTAATAGATTTTCATTCGGAAAATTAAAAATTTTCTCACTTTTTTGTCGGATTAATGCAAATTTTCACTAGAAAATTGGAAAATTTTGCAGTTTTTTGTTCAAAAAATTTAATTTTTTTACTTTTTAGACATAAAATTAATCAGTTTGTCACATTTTCGTACAAAAATTTGAAATTTTAGCATTTTTCATGGAAAAATTTCAATTTTCATTTTTTTGTCGATAAATTTAAAATTTGTCAAAAATTTCAAGAAATTCAGGCTTTTTTATGTAAAAATTCTGCCTTTTATTCTGAAAACTTTACATTTTTTGTTTGAAAAATTTAATTTTTGAACTTTTTTTCTGTCAAAAATTTGAAGTTTTTATAATTTTTTCAAAAAGAAGTTTAACATTTTCTGTTTTTACCGAAAATGTGTTATTTTTGCTATTTTTCCGTACAAAATTTTCAAGAATTTTGGAATTTTAATGTCGAAAAATTTGAAATGTTGTCATTTTTCAAGTCAGAATTTTTTCAAAATTTTCAACTTTTTTGTCGTAAAATTGAGATTTTTTCTCATTTTTCGTTAAAAATTTGTTATTGTTTCATGTTTGTGCGGTAAAAATTCGGAAATTTTCAGATTTTTACGACGAAAAATTCGAAATGTTGTCATTTTTCTATAAAAAAATTTGCTTTTCTTGTTGGAAAATTTAACTTTTTTTTCCACTTCTTGGTAGAAAAATTGTGAATTTATGCTTTTTTGGCATTTTTTGTTTCAAAATTCGAATATACTTTCACTTTTCTTTCAAAAAAAATTTTTAAAATTTTCCATCATCTTTTGTTGAAAATTTCGAATTTTTTGATTTTTTTCAAAAAATTTTAATTTTACAATTCAGCTAGAATAATTTTTGTAGAAATTTGCCTCTTTGTCTTACTGTAGAATTTTTGATTTTCAGGTTATAGTACAATTTTTGACCGCCTGCTTATCAAAATCGATATTTAGCCGAGAAGAAAATTTCGATCAAGTAGAGGAAAAAAATTTTTTTTCTCAAACCCGTCAATTTTATGTTTCAATTTCTTTTTTTAATTTTCAAGTTGATAAATTTCGCTTCTTGTCTTTTGGACGCTCAATCGACCGGTACGTTTCAACGGTGGGAGAAATTTCGTGGCGAAATTAATCGATTAGAAAATGTTATAACATCTACAGTAAACTTTAAAATTTTGGATTACTGTAGATTGTCAAGTACATACATGCATTTCAGATTCTTATGGTCGATTTGTGGATTAAAAATGAAGAATTGCAACGTTTGAAAAAAATTGGCGGGAAAAATAAACGTAACGATTACTGTATCGAGACGTTGCTATTGTGAAATTTTAGTATACTGTAATTTTTTGATGAATTTTATACCGAATAAATTGATATTTTGGGATACGAGAGTGAAAATATGTGTTTTTTGTGTATTTGTCATTTATAGATTCTGACGAGCGAGATGTTGCATATACAAAGTTTTACTAGTGAGATATTTGTTTACTGTAGAAATGTAGATTTTCGCGCCGAAAATTCGACTCGTTCAGAAAATCATGCCGACGCTCCAAATTTCCGGTTTTTCCGTCGATTACCCGTTCGAACCGTACGAATGTCAAATCAAATATATGGAAAAAGTCTTACAATGTTTAGAGCAGGTCTGATTTTGGTCGATTTTCAATTTTTTTGAAGCGAAAATCGATCAAAATCTTTGGAAAAAAATTTTAGGGTTCCAACGGAATTTTAGAATCGCCGACCGGTACCGGCAAAACTTTGTGCCTTTTATGCGCCAGTTTAGCTTGGTTGAAGGAGAAAAAATCCAAATTAAATTTAGAAACGGCGAATCAACAACAACAAAATTCTGTTTTTCAAAATTTTAAACGTCAAAAAACGTCGAAAAATTCCCAAGAAACGAACATTTTTCAAGGTTTTTTTATGGTTTTTGCTGGAAAAATCGGCTAAAAATTTAGATTTTCTAGCGCCGAAAATTATTTACACGTCGCGAACGCATTCGCAATTGTCGCAAGTCGTTAAAGAATTGAATAAAACGTCGCATAAAAATTGGTAAAAAGTTGAAAATTTTATCAATTTTTTGTTCTAAAATTTGACATTCTTACATTTTTCTGTCGAAAAAATTAACATTTTCTATTTTTCCGTCCAAGAGTGTAAAATTTCCAAGCTGTTTTGTCGAAAAAATTTACATTTTTCACCTTTTTTTCGTCCGAAAAGTTTCAAATTTCTCACTTTTTTCTCCTCAAATCTGTGAAAAAATGTTGAAAAAGTTTTGGTTTTTTTTTCGAAAAATCTTAAAATTATCAATTTTTCGTCGAAAAATTCGAAATTCGCTCCTTTTTTTGCCGAAAAATTTCAAATTTCGTCATTTTCCTTTAGAAAACTGTCAAAATTTCTCCCTTTTTTGACGCGAAATCCAAAGATTTTTCTATTTTTTAACCGGAAAATGTAATTTTTTTCAAATTTTCATCGTGAAATTAATAAAATTTCCCACTTTTTTGTCCGAAAATTTAATTTTTTGTCACTCATTTTACGGAAGAATTTGTAGTTTTTCCAAATTTTTATCAGGAAATAATTTTTTCTTCTTCAAATTTTATATTCTTTCACTTTTCTGAAAATCAAATTTTTTTCTTGAAAAAATTTTAAAATTTCTCCTTTTTTTGTCAAAAATTTGAAATTTTCAATTTTTTCATCTAGAATTTTTAAATTTTTTGCTCTTTTGAAGGAAAACTTCAAATTTCATTTTTTGTCTAAAAATTCAAGAATTTATAGATTTTTGATTGAAAAATTGAGATTTTTCACTTTTTCTCGTCCAAAAAGTTTAAAATTTCTCAATTAATCGTCAAAACTTTGATGTTTTTTCCACATTTCTTGAAGAAATAAAAAAATTTGAAGCTTATTTTATCAAAAAAAATTTTAATTTCGTCATTTTCATGTCGAAAAAATTTGAAAATTTCCCTCTTTTTGTCTGAAAAATTGACATTTTTCACTTTTTTTCGTCCGAAAAGTTTTATACTTACTCACTTTTTCCTCCTAAAATTTGATATTCTTCTATCTTTCTGTGAAAGAAATTTAAAAAAATTTTGGTTTTTCCCTCGAAAAATTTCATAATTTGGCAAGAAAAATTCGAAAGTCTTTCAAAAAATTTAAAATTTCGTCATTTTCGTCTTGAAAATTTTCAAAATTTCTCTCATTTTTTCCTGTAAGTCCAAGGATTTTTCATTTTTTTACTCGAAAAATCGCAAAATTTCCCACTTTTTTGTCGAAAAATTTAATTTTTTTTCACTTCGTTCTCCAACTATTCCACGTTTTTTTCAAATTTTTATCAAAAAACTGAAAAATTTATATTCTTCTTGTCCTGAAATTTCATATTCTTCCATCTTTATGTGAGAAAATTTTCAAATTGTTTTGGATATTTTGTCGAAAAATTTTAAAATTGGTAATTTTTCGTCGAAATTTTTTTCCTTCTTTTTCTTTAAAAGCTTGTAATTTCTTACTTTTTTTGTAGGAAAATTTAGATTTTTTTGGTATTTTTTTCGTTCAAAAAGTTTGAAATTTCTCACTTTTCTGTAAAAAATTTTGAAATTTTTCCATTTTCCTCCAAGACAGTTTGAAAATTTCTACGTTTTTTGGCGAAAAAAGAAGAATTTTTTCCACTTTTCCATGTAAAATATTTAAAATTCTTAAAAAACGTAAAATTTGATTTTTCTTTCTTTTTTGCCTAAAATTACAAAATTTACACCTTTTTTGACGAAAAATTTACATTTTTAAATATTTTTTTCCTCGAAAAAGTTTGAAACGTCGCCAAAAATGTGATATTTCTCAACTTTTTCGAAAAAAATTTAAAAATTTCCCGATTCTCCGTCGAAAAATTTGAAATTTTGTCATTTTCCTGTCAAATTTTTTTTGAAATTTTCTACTTTTTTGTCGAAAAATTGATTTTTTTTATATTTTTCGTCAATAAATTTGAAAATTTTTAAATTTTTCGTCAAAAATTTGATATGCTTGCATTTTTCTGTAGAAAAATTTCAAAAACTTTTTGATTTTTCGTAGATAAAATGGAAATTTTGTCATTTTTCTGTCAAAATTTTTTGAAATTCCTGTTTTTTTTCTCGAAAAAATTTACATTTTCCATTTTTTTCGTCTGAAAAATTTTATATTTCTCACTTTTTTCTCCCGAAATTCTATCTTTCTGTGAAAAAATTTTGGTTTTTCGCTCGAAAAATCTTAAAATTTACAATTTTTCGTTAGAAAATTTGTAATTCTTTCCTTCTTTTTTGTCGAAAAATTTTAATTTTCGTCATTTTCCTCTCCAAAATTCTCAAAATTTTTTCTTTTTTTGCCGCAAAATCCAATGATTTTTCATTTTTTAATCGAAAAATTGCAAAATTTCCCACTTTTTTGGCGAGAAATTTAATTTTTCTCACTTCTTTCTCGAATTAGTTTTTTCTAATTTTTATCAAAAAATTGGAAAATTTCCAACTTTTTTCTTCTCAAAATTTGATATTCTTCCATTTTTATGTGAGGAAAATTTGGAATTTTTTTGAATTTTTTGTCGGAAAATTTGAAATTTCGTCATTTTTCCGTCGAAAAAGTTTGAAATTCCTTTTTTTTAGTTGAAAAATTTGAAAATCTTTTCCTCTGGTTGTCTAAAAATTTAAAATTTCCCAGATTTTTTGTCGAAAAAATTTAGATTTTCCCTTTTTTTCCTCTAAAATGTTCAAAATTTTTCACTTTTTCGTCCAAAATTTGATATTCTTCCATTTTTATGTGAAGAAAATTTGGAATTTTTTTGAATTTTTTGTCGAAAAATTTGGAATTTCGTCATTTTTCCGTCGAAAAAGTTTGAAATTCCTTTTTTAGTTGAAAAATTTGAAAATCTTTTCCTCTGGTTGTCTAAAAATTTAAAATTTCCCAGATTTTTTGTCGAAAAAATTTAGATTTTCCCTTTTTTTCCTCTAAAATGTTCAAAATTTTTCACTTTTTCGTCCTAAATTTGATATTCTTCCACTTTTCTGCAAAAATTATTATAAAAATTTTCATTTCTTTGTCGAAAAAATTTGAAAATTTGCAATTTTTATGTCAAAAAAATTCATTTTTTAAGGAAAATTTTGATTTTTGCATTTTTTTCAAAATATATTTTTTTAATTTCAATTTTTTTTCGAAAAATTGAAAAATTTTATTTCTCTGCGGAAAAATTTTTAAATTTCCCGATTTTTTGTCGAAAAATTTGGAAATTTGCAATTTTTCTGTCAAAAAATTTTAAAATTTCTTACTTTTTTTTAGAAAATGCAAAGTTTCTCCACTTTTCTCTAAAAAAATTCAAAAAACTGTCAAGTTTGAAAATTTTCGTTTCTTCGCCGAAAAATTTCAAATTTCACTTTAAAAAAACCTAAAATTTCTCCATTTTTCGAAAAATTAAAATTTCACTTTAAAAAAATCTAAAATTTCTCCATTTTCCAGAAAATCAAAATTTCACTTTAAAAAAATGTTAAATTTCTCCATTTTCCAAAAAATTAAATTTTTTTCGCTTTTTCCCTGAAAAAAATTCAAAATTTTCAATTTTTTTGTCGAAAAATTTAGAATTTTTCACATTTTTCGAAGAATTTTAAATTTTGCAATTTTTTTGTCGAATTTTAAAATTTGTCGTTTTTTTGTAGAAATTTGCACGATCAAGACGGAATAATCGAAGAAAATAGAGGTTTACTGTAAGTTTAATTTTTTGTACTTGATTATTTTACAGTATGATCAAAAAAATTTTTGTTTTTTTAGTCATAAAATTCTACGAAAAGATTATTGTCCGTCGTTTCTGATCGACGAACTTAAATTTCTATCCTACGACGAAGCTACAGTAAATTTTTGTATAAATTTTCTTACTGTAGAAATTTGATTTGCAGGTTCCAATACAATTTTGACTGCATTTGAAGTGTGTTTTTTGTTCAAAAATGGGATTTTTTTTCACTTTTTTCTACGAAAATTTGAAACCGTTAGTAATTTTCGATGAAAAATTCATTTTTTTGCTTTTTGTCGAAAAATTTGTAATATTTTTCTTCTCCGCGACTATAAATCTAAAATTTTCAATTTTTCGACAAATTCAATTTTTTCACTTTTTCGTTGAAAAATTCAAAAATCTTCGACTTTTTTGCAAAAATATTTAAATTTTTACACCTTTTCTGTCTGAAAATTCGAAATTTTTTTTTCATTTACTTGTCGAAAAATTTTATAATTTTTCAAGTTTTATGTCGAAAAATTAAATTTTTTCCAATTTTTTTGTCGACAAAAATTTAAAATTTAATTTTTCCCCCTGAAAAATTGAATTGATTCATACATTTTAATCGAAAAGTTGGAAAAATTTTCACTTTTTCACAAAAAAATTTCATTTTTTCTTTTATTCGTCCAAATAACAACTGGAATGCCGAATATTTTTAAACCAAAACCGCCGCCATCAATGAGCAATGCCTCAGGAGGTAATGTCCCAATGATCCCTCCTCACACCTGTGTATCGACGAATGAACATTATTTGATCAGTCCAATACCTGAATCTTTCTTGCAATCAGTTATACCCTCGTCGACACAAAATACACGATTGAAAGTTTCCAGTTTAATGATGGCTAGCACCGAAGGTAAATTGCCTCCATTGTCAAATATTCCCGATTTGATTAATAATAGCTTATTCAAAGTCGCACCGACTCCCGCGGTTGCCCATAATTGCTTCCCAAGTTCCCTCAACATCATCTGCTACATGCCGCCTTATCATATCGAAATGACGCCCGCCGTCAAAGAATTTGCCGAACATCGACACATTTATTTACGAATCCAATTGTGACGCAACCCCCGGTTATTACCCAAATAAATTGATGCCCTAATGGCCAAATTTTACAATATACTTACGAGAGCCGTATCGTTCGTCGCCCTCGTCCCCAAATCGTCGTCTCAAAATCGTTGTCATCGTCGATTAATTTGCCGTCGTCACTTTGTTCCAAATTTTTGTCGCCCCATCATCAAATCGTCGCCAATTTTGCAATATCGTCATATCTGTCGTCCATTTTGCATCGTCTTAAAAAACACAACTGAACACGATGTCTTAAATTTTGGTTATTTACAAAAAATTCGTAAAATTTAAATCTATGCGAAATAGGAAAATTATAAAACAGAACAGGAAAAATCATAAAGAAAAACCGGAACATAAAGTTGGAGAAAATGGAAGACAAAAAAAAGAAACGACGAAATCTGAGGATTGGAAAGAAGACGAAGAACAAATTTTTACTGCCATAAAAACACTTACCCAAAAAATTCGCCCTCGATTCGCTGCCAAAATCTTGCCAAACGAGGCTGGGGGCAGCCTTTTCATCAGCGCTGGAAGAATGTGGGAGCGCTAAAAATCAATCAATAAAGATCGCCGTTGAGCAACCTACAGTAAACAGCGATGCTTTGACCGTTGCACTTATGTCAGGCAATCCTACATCGTGCCAAGATTCTTCGTTTACGTAACCTAACTTTTTTATTTTTATACGACTACGCTTATTAACATTATGATCTAATATTATATGAAACTATGACGTCAATGCTTAGTTTTTATGTCGTCTTTTTGTTTATATATAAACGCTTGTTTTGTATGTTAAAATTACTTCACCATTTTATTAATAAATTCGGCTTACCTGCTTTCTCTGCTCTTTACCATCGTCGTAGGGTTGCTGGATAAATCGTCGATTGTTCCGTCCGGCTTTTGCGACCATTGGAAGCTGGAAGAAACATGATTTCGTTGCGAGACTAAGATTTTCCTTTTAATTACCTTGGCGTTTTCCTAAATCGTCGCCGTTGCCACCCATCCTTTGACGTTTTCGTTGACAATTCTGAAGAAGAAAGTGTCACGTAAATGGGTAAACGCGTTGCCATCGTAACCATCGCCAAACACTGTTCGAAAAATAATGCTCGACCGGGATTCGAACCCGGGTCTCTGTGACTATAGTGCAGCATTCTTCCATTTGAACTACCGAGCCGGTGTTGCGATTGTTACGAAGGGGTGATGTACGGTCGTGCGACACGTGACAAAAGAATAAATTAAAAACATTTTAGTATTCAGTCTGATCTGCAGGTTATTCAGCTACAGTAACCTGTATTTTCCATTGACCTAAAAATTGACAAACCTTACACACCTATTATGTCTGAAAATTCGAAATTTTTGGAAGAATTTTTTCATTTGTTTGTCGAAAAATTTATAATTTGTCAAGTTTTATGTCGAAAAATGAAATTTTTTCCAATTTTTTTGTCGAGAAAATTTTAAAATTTAATTTTTTCCCTGAAAAATTGAATTTATTTATACATTTTCATTGAAAAGCTGGAAAAATTTTCACTTTTTCGCAAAAAAATTTAATTTTTTTCCTTTGTTTTTGTTGAAAAATGTTCAAATTTTATATATTTTTCCGGATAAATTTGAAATCTTTTCGAAAATTTAATAGAAAAAATTTGAAAAATTTCCGCTTTTCGGTCGAAAATTCAAATTTTTCCCACTATTTTTGTACGAAAATTTTAAATTTTTTGTCATTTTCGTCAAAAAAATTCAGTTTTTTTTTGTCGAAAAATTTGAAATTTTCAATTTTTTTTTCTCGAATATTTAGCTTTTTCGTTGAAATTTTTTACACTTTTTTGTTTAAAAATTTGAATTTTCTTTAATGAAATTGGACTGTTTTCATTTTTTTTGTTTAAATATATCAGAATTTTTCAACTTTATAGTTCAAAAATGAAATTTTTTTCGATATTTTTGACGAAAAAATTTTAAAATTTATTTTTTCCCTGAAAAATTTAATTTATTTATACATTTTCATTGAAAAGTTGGAAAAATTTAAGTTTTTTCGCAGAAAAATTCAATTTTTCCCTTTATTTGTTTGAAAATGTTGAGATTCTATATATTTTACCGGAAAAATTTGAAATCTTTTCCAAAATTTAATGGAAAAATTTAAAAAATTTCCGCTTTTCGGTCGAAAATTGGATTTTTTTTCACTTTTTTTGTACGGAAATTTTAAATTTTTTGTCATTTTCGTCAAAAAAATTCAGTTTTTTTGTCGAAAAATTTGAAATTTTAAATTTTTCTTGTTGAACATTACACTTTCTTGTTGAAAAATTCAAAAATCTTTGACATTTTTTTTGGAAAATTTTTTGAATTTTTCAACCTTTTTGTCTAAAAATTTGAAATTTCTGTAATGAAATTAAACTTTTTCCAGTTTGTTCGTGAAAATATTTTAAAATTTTTCAACGTTTCCGTTTAAAAAATTGATTTTTATTCAAATTTTTGTTAAAAAATTTTTAGAATTTAATTTTGTTTGTCGGAAAAATTAAATTACATTTTTGTCGAAAAATTTAAAAATTTTCCACTTTTTTGTAGAAAAATTTATTTTTTTTTCAATTTTTCTCATGAAAATGTTGAAATTTTATACTTTTTTCTTGGAAAAATACGAAATCTTGTCGATAATTTAACCGGAAAATTTCAAAATTTTTAACTTTTTAGGGAAAAAATTTGAAATTTATTCACATTTTCGTCGAAAAATTGGAAAAATTTCTCACTTTTTCATTTCAAAATTTTCTTTTTGCTTTAAAAATTTTGTTTTTCTTTAATTTTCAAAATTTTTTCTCCTGTCGAAATTTAGAATTTTTTTTTATTGTTTTTCAATCAATTTCAAATTTTTTTTATATTTGAAGAAAAATTTCAAAATCTTTACTAAATTTTAAATTTTTGTTATTTTTTGGTCAAATAATCTGATTTTTCACTTTTACGGAAATTTTCTAGAATTTTTTTCACTTTTTTGCATTTTTTTTAAATTTTTCATAAATTTTCTATTTTTTTGGTGATTAATTTAAAATTTTTGTGACTTTTTCGTCAAAAATTTCAAGAATTCGGGTTTTTTTTTGGTCGAAACTTTTGTCGTTTTGTCGAAAATTTGAATTTTTTAATTGCATTTTTTTGGAAAATTGATGTCGAAATTTTGAAGTTTTGTTTTTAAAAAATTTTTTTTCTCCATTTGTTAGTCATTTTTCGCTTTTTTCGCCTAAATGGTTAGAATTTCTCATTTATTTTTGTAGTTTTTTTGCTTTTTTTCTTAATTTAATAGATTTTCAGTCGGAAAATTTGAAATTTTCTCACTTTTTTGTCGAATTAATGCAAATTTTCACTAGAAAATTGAAAAATTTTGCAGTTTTTTGTTCAAAAAATTTAATTTTTTCATTTTTTAGACATAAAATTAATCAGTTTGTCACATTTTCGTCCAAAAATTTGAAATTTTAGCATTTTTCATGGAAAAATTTCAGACTTTTTTTTCTGTTTGAGGAAAAATTCATAAATTTTCATTTTCTTTGTCGATAAATTTAAAATTTGTCAAAAATTTCAAGAAATTCAGGCTTTTTTATACAAAACTTCTGCTTTTTATTTTGAAAACTTTAAATTTTTAGTTTGAAAAATTTAATTTTTCAACTTTTTTTCCGTCAAAAATTTGAAGTTTTTATAATTTTTTCAAAGAGAAGTTTAACATTTTGTCAGTTTTTACCGAAAATGTGATATTTTTGCAATTTTTCCGCACAAAATTTTCAAGAATTTTGGAATTTCAATGTCGAAAAATTTGAAATGTTGTCATTTTTCTGTCAGAATTTTTTCAAAATTTTCAACTTTTTTGTCGTAAAATTGAGATTTTTTCTCATTTTACGTTAAAAATTTGGTATTGTTTCATGTTTGTGCCGGAAAAATTCGGAAATTTTCCGATTTTTACGACAAAAAATTCGAAATGTTGTCATTTTTCTATTGAAAAATTTCAAAATTTTTAGCTTTTCTTGTTGGAAAATTTAACTTTTTTTTCTACTTTTTGGTAGAAAAATTGTGAATTTATGCTTTTTTGGCATTTTATGTTCAAAAATTCGAATATAATTTCACTTTTCTTTTCGAAAATTTTTTAAAATTTTCCATCATCTTTTGTTGAAAATTTCAAAATTTTTGATTTTTTTCAAAAAATTTTAATTTTACAATTCAGCTAGAATAATTTTTGTAGAAATTTGCCTCTTTGTCTTACTGTAGAATTTTTGATTTTCAGGTTATAGTACAATTTTTGACCGCCTGCTTATCAAAATCGATATTTAGCCGAGAAGAAAATTTCGATCAAGTAGAGGAAAAAAAAATTTTTTTTCTCGAACCCGTCAATTTTATGTTTCAATTTCTTTTTTTAATTTTCAAGTTGATAAATTTCGCTTCTTGTCTTTTGGACGCTCAATCGACCGGTACTTTTCAACGGTGGGAGAAATTTCGTGGCGAAATTAATCGATTAGAAAATGTTGTAACATCTACAGTAAACTTTAAAATTTTGGATTACTGTAGATTGTCAAGTACGTACATGCATTTCAGATTCTTATGGTCGATTTGTGGATTAAAAATGAAGAATTGCAACGTTTGAAAAAAATTGGCGGCAAAAATAAACGTAACGATTACTGTATCGAGACGTTGCTATTGTGAAATTTTAGTATACTGTAGTTTTTTGATAAATTTTATACCGAATAAATTGATATTTTGGGATACGAGAGTGAAAATATGCATACAATTCGCAATTGTCATTTCTCGAATTTGACAAGCGAGATGTTGCATATACAAAGTTTATTTCCTGAGATATTTGTTTACTGTAGAAATGTAGATTTCCGCGCCGAAAATTCGACTCGCTCTGAAAATCATGCCGACGCTCCAAATTTCCGGTTTTTCCGTCGATTACCCGTTCGAACCGTACGAATGTCAAATCAAATATATGGAAAAAGTCTTACAATGTTTAGAACAGGTCTGATTTTGGTCGATTTTCAATTTTTTTAAGCGAAAATCGATCAAAATCTTTGGAAAAAAATTTTAGGGTTCCAACGGAATTTTAGAATCGCCGACCGGTACCGGCAAAACTTTGTGCCTTTTATGCGCCAGTTTAGCTTGGTTGAAGGAGAAAAAGTCCAAATTAAATTTAGAAACGGCGAATCAACAACAACAAAATTCTGTTTTTCAAAATTTTAAACGTCAAAAAACGTCGAAAAATTCCCAAGAAACGAACATTTTTCAAGGTTTTTTATGGTTTTTGCTGGAAAAATGGCCTAAAAATTTAGATTTTCTAGCGCCGAAAATTATTTACACGTCGCGAACGCATTCGCAATTGTCGCAAGTCGTTAAAGAATTGAATAAAACGTCGCATAAAAATTGGTAAAAAGTTGAAAATTTCATCAATTTTTTGTCTAAAATTTGACATTCTTCCGCTTTTCTGTCGGAAAAATTTTTTAATTTTCTCGTTTTCCTGACGAAAAAAATTAAAATTTACAATTTTTCCGTCCAAGAATGTAAAATTTCCAAGCTTTTTTGTCGGAAAAATTGAAATTTTTCACCTTTTTTTCGTCCGAAAAGTTTCAAATTTCTCACTTTTTTCTCCTCAAATCTGTGAAAAAATGTTGAAATAGTTTTGGTTTTTTTTTCGGAAAATCTTAAAAATATCAATTTTTCGTCGTAAAATTCGGAATTCTCTCCTTTTTTTGCCGAAAAATTTTAAATTCGTCATTTTCCTTTAGAAAACTTTCAAAATTTCTCCCTTTTTTTGACGCGAAATCCAAAGATTTTTCTATTCGTTAACCGGAAAATGTAATTTTTTTCAAATTTTCATCATGAAATTGAAAAAATTTCCCACTTTTTTGTCCGAAAATTTATTTTTTTCTCATTTTACGGAAGAGTTTGTAGTTTTTCCAAATTTTTATCAGGAAATAATTTTTTTTCTTCAAATTCTATATTCTTTCACTTTTCTGAAAGTGAAAATTTTTAAAATCGAATTTTTTTCTTGAAAAAATTTTAAAATTTCTCCTTTTTTCGTCAAAAATTTGAAATTTTCAATTTTTTCATCTAGACTTTTCAATTTTTTTGCTCTTTTGAAGGAAAACTTCAAATTTCTTTTTTTGTCTAAAAATTCAAGAATTTATAGATTTTTGATTGAAAAATTGAGATTTTTCACTTTTTCTCGTCAAAAAAGTTAAAAATTTCTCACTTAATCGTCAAAACTTTGATGTTTTTTTCCACATTTCTTGAAGAAATTAAAAAATTTGAAGCTCATTTTGGCAAAAAAATTTTAATTTTGTCATTTTCCTGTCGAAAAAATTTGAAAATTTCCCTCTTTTTGTCTGAAAAATTGACATTTTTCACTTTTTTTCGTCCGAAAAGTTTATACTACTCACTTTTTCCTCCTGAAATTTGATCTTTCTGTGAAAAAAATTTAAAAAAGTTTGGGTTTTCGCTCGAAAAATCTTAAAATTGACATTTTTCGTTGGAAAATTTGTAATTCTTTCATTCTTTTTTGTCGAAAAATTTTAATTTTCGTCATTTTCCTTTCCAAAATTCTCAAAATTTCTTCTTTTTTTTCCGCAAAATCCAAGGATTTTTCCTTTTTTAATCGAAAAATTGCAAAATTTCCCGCTTTTTTGGCGAGAAATTTTATTTTTCTCACTTGTTTCTCGAATTAGTTTTTTCTAATTTTTATCAAAAAATTAGAAAATTTCCAACTTTTTTCCTCCTAAAATTTGATATTCTTCCATTTTTATGTGAGGAAAATTTGTAATTTTTTTAAATTTTCTGTCGAAAAATTTAAAATTTCGTCATTTTTCCGTCGAAAAAAGTTTGAAATTCCTTTTTTTAGTTGAAAAATTTGAAAACCTTCTCCTCTGGTTGTCTAAAAATTTGAAATTTCCTAGATTTTTTGTCAAAAAAATTCATTTTTCGAGAAAAATGTTGATTTTTGCATTTTTTTCAAAATATTTTTTTTTAATTTCAATTTTTTTCGAAAAATTAAAAAATTTTGTTATTTTTCTGCGGAAAAATTTTCAAATTTCCCGATTTTTTGTCGAAAAATTTGGAAATTTGCAATTTTTATGTCAAATTTTTTTTCTCTTTGCTCTTTCCTGACAAAAATGTTAAACTTTATCACTTTTTTCTAAAAAATTTTGAAGCATTTTATTTTTTTCCGAAATTTGCGCCGTTTAAATTTTAAAATTTTGTTTAAAGTCAAAATTCAAATTTTTTCTTCAATTTTAGAAAATTTGTCATTTTTTTGTAGAAATTTGCACGATCAAGACGAAATAATCGAAGAAAATAGAGGTTTACTGTAAGTTTAATTTTTTGTACTTGATTATTTTACAGTATGATCAGAAAAAATTTTGTTTTTTTAGTCATAAAATTCTACGAAAAGATTATTGTCCGTGATCGTTTCTGATCGACGAACTTAAATTTCTATCCTACGACGAAGCTACAGTAAGAAAATTTTTAATAAATTTTCTCACTGTAGAAATTTGATTTGCAGGTTCTAAGAAAATTTTGACTGCATTTGAAGTGTTTTTTGTTCAAAAATGGGAATTTTTTTCACTTTTTTCTACGAAAATTTGAAACCTTTAGTATTTTTCGATGAAAAATTCAATTTTTTTTGCTTTTTGTCAAAAAATTTGCAATATTTTTCTTCTCCCTGACTATAAATCTAAAATTTTCAATTTTTTGACAAATTCAATTTTTTCACTTTTTCGTTGAAAAATTCAAAAATCTTCGACTTTTTTTGCAAAAATATTTAAATTTTTACACCTTTTCTGTCTGAAAATTCGAAATTTTTGGAAAGAAATTAGATATTTTTTCATTTACTTTTCGAAAAATTTTATAATTTTTCAAGTTTTATGTCGAAAAATTAAATTTTTTCCAATTTTTTTGTCGACAAAAATTTAAAATTTAATTTTTCCCCCTGAAAAATTGAATTGATTCATACATTTTAATCGAAAAGTTGGAAAAATTTTCACTTTTTCACTAAAAAATTTCATTTTTTCTTTTATTCGTCCAAATAACAACTGGAATGCCGAATATTTTTAAACCAAAACTGCAGCCATCAATGAGCAATGCTTCAGGAGGTAATGTCCCAATGATCCCTCCTCACACCTGTGTATCGACGAATGAACATTATTTGATCAGTCCAATACCTGAATCTTTCTTGCAATCAGTTATACCCTCGTCGACACAAAATACACGATTGAAAGTTTCCAGTTTAATGATGGCTGGCAGCGAAGGTAAATTGCCTCCATTGTCAAATATTCCCGATTTGATTAATAATAGCTTAATCAAAGTCGCACCGACTCCCGCGGTTGCCCATAATTGCTTCCCATGTTCCCTCAACATCATCTGCTACATGCCGCCTTATCATATCGAAATGACGCGCGCCGTCAAAGAATTTGCCGAACATCGACGCATTTATTTACGAATCCAATTGTGACGCAACCCCCGGTTATTACCCAAATAAATTGATGCCCTAATGGCCAAATTTTACAATATACTTACGAGAGCCGTATCGTCCCCAAATCGTCGTCTCAAAATCGTCGTCATCGTCGATTAATTTGCCGTCGTCACTTTGTTCCAAATTTTTGTCGCCCCGTCATCAAATCGTCGCCAATTTTGCAATATGGTCGTATCTGTCGTCCTTTTTTGTTGAATTTTCGTCGATATATGAAAAAAAACACAACCGAACACGCCGTCTTAAATTTTGGTTATTTACAAAAAATTTGTAAAATTTAAATCTATGCGAAATAGGAAAATTATAAAACAGAACAGGAAAAATCATAAAGAAAAACCGGAACATAAAGTTGGAGAAAATGGAAGACAAAAAAAAAGAAGCGAAGAAAATTATAACGAAGAAATCTGAGGATTGAAAAGAAGACGAAGAACAAATTTTACTGCCATTAAAACACTTACCCGAAAAATTCGCCCTCGATTCGCTGCCAAAATCTTGCCAAACGAGGCTGGGGGCAGCCTTTTCATCAGCGCTGGAAGAATGTGGGAGCGCTAAAAATCAATCAATAAAGATCGCTGTTGAGCAACCTACAGTAAACAGCGATGCTTTGACCGTCGCGCTTATGTCAGGCAAACCTACATCCTGCCAAGATTCTTCGTTTACGTAACCTAACTTTTTTATTTTTATACGACTACGCTTATTAAGATTATGATCTAATATTATATGAAACTATGACGTCAATGCTTAGTTTTTATGTCTTTTTGTTTATATATAAACGCTTGTTTTGTATGTTAAAATTACTTCACCATTTTATTAATAAATTGGGCTTACCTGCTTTCTCTGCTCTTTACCATGGTCGTAGGGTTGCTGGATAAATCGTTGATTGTCCCGTCCGGCTTTTGCGACCATTGCAAGCTGGAAGAAACATGATTTCGTTGCGAGACCTTTTAATTACCTTGGCGTTTTCCTAAATCGTCGCCGTTGCCGCCCATCCTTTGACGTTTTCGTTGACAATTCTGAAGAAGAAAGTGTCACGTAAATGGGTAAACGCGTTGCCATCGTAACCATCGCCAAACACTGTTCGAAAAATAATGCTCGACCGGGATTCGAACCCGGGTCTCTGTGACTATAGTGCAGCATTCTTCCATTTGAACTACCGAGCCGGTGTTGCGATTGTTACGAAGGGGTGATGTACGGTCGTGCGACACGTGACAAAAGAATAAATTAAAAACATTTTAGTATTCAGTCCGATCTGCAGGTTATTCAGCTACAGTAACCTGTATTTTCCATTGACCTAAAAATTGACAAACCTTACACACCTATTCTGTCTGAAAATTTGAAATTTTTGGAAGAATTTTTTCATTTGTTTGTCGAAAAATTTATAATTTGTCAAGTTTTATGTCGAAAAATGAAATTTTTTCCAATTTTTTTGTCAAGAAAATTTTAAAATTTAATTTTTTTCCCTGAAAAATTGAATTTATTTATACATTTTCCTCGAAAAGTTGGAAAAATTTTCACTTTTTCGCAGAAAAATTTAATTTTTTCCTTTGTTTTTGTTGAAAAATGTTCAAATTTTATATATTTTTCCGGATAAATTTGAAATATTTTCGAAAATTTAATGGAAAAATTTAAAAAATTTTCGCATCTCGGTCGAAAATTTGAATTTTTTCTCACTATTTTTGTCGAAAAATTTGAAATTTTCAATTTTTGTTGTCGAATATGTAGCTTTTTCGCTGAAATTTTTTACACTTTTTTGTTTAAAAATTTGAATTTTCTTTCATGAAATTGGACTGTTTTCATTTTCTTTGTTTAAATATATCAGAATTTCTCAACATTATAGTTCAAAAATGAAATTTTCTTCATATTTTTTGTTGAAAAATTTCAAAATTTAATTTTTTTCTCTGAAAAATTCAATTTATTTATGTATTTTTATTGAAAAATTGAAAAATTTAGTTTTTTCGCAGAAAAATTCAATTTTTCCCTTTATTTGTTTGAAAATGTTGAAATTCTATATATTTTACCGGAAAAAATTTGAAATCTTTTCGAAAATTTAATGGAAAAATTTAAAAAATTTCCGCTTTTCTGGCAAAAATTGAAATTTTTTTCACTATTTTTGTACGGAAATTTTAAATTTTTTGTCATTTTCGTAAAAAAAAATTCAGTTTTTTTGTCGAAAAATTTGAAATTTGAAATTTTTCTTGTTGAACATTACACTTTCTTGTTGAAAAATTCAAAAATCTTTGACATTTTTTTTGGAAAATTTTTTGAATTTTTCAAACTTTTTGTCTAAAAATTTGAAATTTCTGTAAAGAAATTGGACTTTTTCCAGTTTGTTCGTGAAAATATTTTAGAATTTTTCAACGTTTCCGCTTTTATTCATATTTTTGTTGAAAAAATTTTAGAATTTAATTTTGTTTGTCGGAAAAATTAAATTACATTTTTGTCGAAAAATTGAAAAAATTTTCCACTTTTTTGTAGAAAAATTTATTTTTTTTCAATTTTTCTCATGAAAAATGTTGAAATTTTATACTTTTTTCTTGGAAAAATACGAAATCTTGTCGATAATTTAACCGGAAAATTTCAAAATTTTTCACTTTTTAGGGAAAAAATTTGAAATTTATTCACATTTTCGTCGAAAAATCGGAAAAATTTCTCACTTTTTCGTTTCAAAATTTTCTTTTTGCCTAAAAAATTTTGTTCTTTTTAAATTTCAAAATTTTTTTTCCTGTCGAAATTTAGAATTTTTTTTGTTTTTCAATCAAATTCAAATTTTTTTTATATTTGAAGAAAAATTTCGAAATCTTTACTAAATTTGAAATTTTTGTGACCTTTTGGTCAAATAATCTGATTTTTCACTCTTACGGAAATATTCTGAAATTTTTTTCACTTTTTTGCTTTTTTTCCTCTTTTTCTTGAAATTTTGATTTGGGTTCCAACTTTCCATCTATAGATTGCATTTTTTTTTATTTTTCCAAAAATTTTTTTTATAAATTCTAATTTTTTTTTGGTGATTAATTTAAAATTTTTGTGACTTTTTCGTCAAAAATTTCAAGAATTCGGGTTTTTTTTTTGGTCGAAACTTTTGTCGTTTTGTCGAAAATTTGAATTTTCTAATTGCATTTTTTTTGGAAAATTGATGTCGAAATTTTGAAGTTTTGTTTTTTTTAAAATTTTTTTCTCCATTTGTTAGTCATTTTTCGCTTTTTTCGCCTCAAATGTTCAGAATTTCTCATTTATTTTTGAAGTTTTTTTTGCTTTTTTTCTGAATTTAATAGATTTTCAGTCGGAAAATTTGAAATTTTCTCACTTTTTTGTCGAATTAATGCAAATTTTCACTAGAAAATCGAAAAATTTTGCACTTTTTTGTCGGAAAATTTAATTTTTTTACTTTTTAGACATAAAATTAATCAGTTTGTCACATTTTCGTCCAAAAATTTGAAATTTTAGCATTTTTCATGGAAAAATTCATAAATTTTCATTTTCTTTGTCGATAAATTTAAAATTTGTCAAAAATTTCAAGAAATTCAGACTTTTTTATGTAAAACTTCTGCTTTTTATTTCGAAAACTTTACATTTTTAGTTTGAAAAATTTAATTTTTGAACTTTTTTTCTGTCAAAAATTTGAAGTTTTTATAATTTTTTCAAAGAGAAGTTTAACATTTTGTCACTTTTTACCGAAAATGTGTTGCTTTTGCAATTTTTTCGTACAAAATTTTCAAGAATTTTGGAATTTTAATGTCGAAAAATTTGAAATGTTGTCATTTTTCTGTCAGAATTTTTTCAAAATTTTCAACTTTTTTGTCGTAAAATTGAGATTTTTCCTCATTTTTCGTTAAAAATTTGGTATTATTTCATGTTTGTGCGGTGAAAATTTGGAAATTTTCAGATTTTTACGACAAAAAATTTGAAATGTTGTCATTTTTCTATAAAAAAATTTCAAAATTTTTAGCTTTTCTTGTTGGAAAATTTAACTTTTTTTCCACTTTTTGGTAGAAAAATTGTGAATTTATGCTTTTTTGGCATTTTTTGTTTAAAAATTCGAATATAATTTCACTTTTCTTTTCGAAAAAAAATTTAAAATTTTCCATCATCTTTTGTTGAAAATTTCAAAGTTTTTGATTTTTTTCAAAAAATTTTAATTTTACAATTCAGCTAGAATAATTTTTGTAGAAATTTGCCTCTTTGTCTTACTGTAGAATTTTTGATTTTCAGGTTATAGTACAATTTTTGACCGCCTGCTTATCAAAATCGATATTTAGCCGAGAAGAAAATTTCGATCAAGTAGAGAAAAAAAATTTTTTTTCTCGAACCCGTCAATTTTATGTTTCAATTTTTTTTTTAATTTTCAAGTTGATAAATTTCGTTTCTTGTCTTTTGGACGCTCAATCGACCGGTACGTTTCAACGGTGGGAGAAATTTCGTGGCGAAATTAATCGATTAGAAAATGTTATAACATCTACAGTAAACTTTAAAATTTTGGATTACTGTAGATTGTCAAGTACGTACATGCATTTCAGATTCTTATGGTCGATTTGTGGATTAAAAATGAAGAATTGCAACGTTTGAAAAAAATTGGCGGCAAAAATAAACGTAACGATTACTGTATCGAGACGTTGCTATTGTGAAATTTTAGTATACTGTAGTTTTTTGATAAATTTTATACCGAATAAATTGATATTTTGGGATACGAGAGTGAAAATATGTGGTTTTTGCGTATTTGTCATTCATAGATTTGGACAAGCGAGATGTTGCATATACAAAGTTTCTCTCGTGAGATATTTGTTTACTGTAGAAATGTAGATTTTCGCGCTGAAAATTCGACTCGCTCAGAAAATCATGCCGACGCTCCAAATTTCCGGTTTTTCCGTCGATTACCCGTTCGAACCGTACGAATGTCAAATCAAATATATGGAAAAAGTCTTACAATGTTTAGAACAGGTCTGATTTTGGTCGATTTTCAATTTTTGAAGCGAAAATCGATCAAATCAAAATCTTTGGAAAAAAATTTTAGGGTTCCAACGGAATTTTAGAATCGCCGACCGGTACCGGCAAAACTTTGTGCCTTTTATGCGCCAGTTTAGCTTGGTTGAAGGAGAAAAAATCCAAATTAAATTTAGAAACGGCGAATCAACAACAACAAAATTCTGTTTTTCAAAATTTTAAACGTCAAAAAACGTCGAAAAATTCCCAAGAAACGAACATTTTTCAAGGTTTTTTTGATGGTTTTTGCTGGAAAAATCGCCTAAAAATTTAGATTTTCTAGCGCCGAAAATTATTTACACGTCGCGAACGCATTCGCAATTGTCGCAAGTCGTTAAAGAATTGAATAAAACGTCGCATAAAAATTGGTAAAAAGTTGAAAATTTTATCAATTTTTTGTTCTAAAATTTGACATTCTTCCACTTTTCTGTCGAAAAAATTAACATTTTCTATTTTTCCGTCCAAGAATGTAAAATTTCCGAGCTTTTTTGTCGAAAAAATTTACATTTTTCACCTTTTTTTCCGTCCGAAAAGTTTCAAATTTCTCACTTTTTTCTCCTCAAATCTGTGAAAAAATGTTGAAAAAGTTTTGGTTTTTTTTTCGAAAAATCTTAAAATTATCAATTTTTCGTCGAAAAATTCGAAATTCTCTCCTTTTTTTTGCCGAAAAATTTTAAATTTCGTCATTTTCCTTTGAAATTTTTCAAAATTTCTCCCTTTTTTTGACGCAAAATCCAAAGATTTTTCTATTTTCTAATCGGAAAATGTAATTTTTTTCAAATTTTCATCGTGAAATTAAAAAAATTTCCCATTTTTTTGTCCGAAAATTTAATTTTTTGTCACTCACTTTACGGAAGAATTTGTAGTTTTTCCAAATTTTTATCAGGAAATAATTTTTTTTCTTCAAATTTTATATTCTTTCACTTTTCTGAAAGTGAAAATTTTTAAAATCGAATTTTTTTCTTGAAAAAATTTTAAAATTTCTCTTTTTTTCGTCAAAAATTTGAAATTTTTTCATTTTTCTCCAACTAACTTTGAGGATTCACCGCTTTTTTCGTCAAAAATTTGAAATTTTCAATTTTTTCATCTAGACTTTTCAATTTTTTTGCTCTTTTGAAGGAAAACTTCAAATTTCTTTTTTTGTCTAAAAATTCAAGAATTTATAGATTTTTGATTGAAAAATTGAGATTTTTCACTTTTTCTCGTCAAAAAAGTTAAAAATTTCTCACTTAATCGTCAAAACTTTGATGTTTTTTTCCACATTTCTTGAAGAAATTAAAAAATTTGAAGCTTATTTTGGCAAAAAAATTTTAATTTTGTCATTTTCCTGTCGAAAAAATTTGAAAATTTCCCTCTTTTTGTCTGAAAAATTGACATTTTTCACTTTTTTTCGTCCGAAAAGTTTATACTACTCACTTTTTCCTCCTGAAATTTGATCTTTCTGTGAAAAAAATTTAAAAAAGTTTGGGTTTTCGCTCGAAAAATCTTAAAATTGACATTTTTCGTTGGAAAATTTGTAATTCTTTCGTTCTTTTTTGTCGAAAAATTTTAATTTTCGTCATTTTCCTTTCCAAAATTCTCAAAATTTCTTCTTTTTTTTCCGCAAAATCCAAGGATTTTTCCTTTTTTAATCGAAAAATTGCAAAATTTCCCGCTTTTTTGGCGAGAAATTTTATTTTTCTCACTTCTTTCTCGAATTAGTTTTTTCTAATTTTTATCAAAAAATTAGAAAATTTCCAACTTTTTTCCTCCTAAAATTTGATATTCTTCCATTTTTATGTGAGGAAAATTTGTAATTTTTTTAAATTTTCTGTCGAAAAATTTAAAATTTCGTCATTTTTCCGTCGAAAAAAAGTTTGAAATTCCTTTTTTTAGTTGAAAAATTTGAAAACCTTCTCCTCTGGTTGTCTAAAAATTTGAAATTTCCTAGATTTTTTGTCGAAAAAATTTAGATTTTTTCTTTTTTTTCCTCTAAAATGCTCAAAATTTTTTACTTTTTCTTCCTAAATTTGATATTCTTCCACTTTTCTGCTAAAATTATTATGAAAATTTTCATTTCTTTGTCGGAAAAATTTGAAAATTTGCAATTTTTTGTCAAAAAAATTCATTTTTCGAGAAAAATTTTGATTTTTGCATTTTTTTCAAAATATTTTTTTTTAATTTCAATTTTTTTTCGAAAAATTAAAAAATTTTGTTATTTTTCTGCGGAAAAATTTTCAAATTTCCCGATTTTTTGTCGAAAAATTTGGAAATTTGCAATTTTTATGTCAAATTTTTTTTTCTCTTTGCTCTTTCCTGACAAAAATGTTAAACTTTATCACTTTTTTCTAAAAAATTTTGAAGCATTTTATTTTTTTTCCGAAATTTGCGCCGTTAAAATTTTAAAATTTTCTTTAAAGTAAAAATTCAAATTTTTTTTCAATTTTAGAAAATTTGTCATTTTTTTGTAGAAATTTGCACGATCAAGACGAAATAATCGAAGAAAATAGAGGTTTACTGTAAGTTTAATTTTTTTGTACTTGATTATTTTACAGTATGATCAAAAAAATTTTTGTTTTTTTAGTCATAAAATTCTACGAAAAGATTATTGTCCGTCGTTTCTGATCGACGAACTTAAATTTCTATCCTACGACGAAGCTACAGTAAATTTTTGTATAAATTTTCTTACTGTAGAAATTTGATTTGCAGGTTCTAAGACAATTTTGACTGCATTTGAAGTGTGTTTTTTGTTCAGAAATCGGATTTTTTTTCACTTTTTTCTACGAAAATTTGAAATCTTTAGTAATTTTCGATGAAAAATTCATTTTTTTTTGCTTTTTGTCGAAAAATTTGCAATATTTTTCTTCTCCCCGACTATAAATCTAAAATTTTCAATTTTTTGACCAATTCAATGTTTTTACTTTTTCGTTGAAAAATTCGAAAATCTCTGACTTTTTTTGCAAAAATAATTAATTTTTTACTCCTTTTCTGTCTGAAAATTCGAAATTTTTGGAAAGAAATTGAATATTTTATAATTTTTCAAGTTTTATGTTGAAAAATTAAATTTTTTCCAATTTTTTTGTCCACAAAAATTTAAAATTTAATTTTTCCCCCTGAAAAATTGAATTGATTCATACATTTTAATCGAAAAGTTGGAAAAATTTTCACTTTTTCACAAAAAAATTTCATTTTTTCTTTTATTCGTCCAAATAACAACTGGAATGCCGAATATTTTTAAACCAAAACTGCCGCCATCAATGAGCAATGCTTCAGGAGGTAATGTCCCAATGATCCCTCCTCACACCTGTGTATCGACGAATGAACATTATTTGATCAGTCCAATACCTGAATCTTTCTTGCAATCAGTTATACCCTCGTCGACACAAAATACACGATTGAAAGTTTCCAGTTTAATGATGGCTAGCACCGAAGGTAAATTGCCTCCATTGTCAAATATTCCCGATTTGATTAATAATAGCTTAATCAAAGTCGCACCGACTCCCGCGGTTGCCCATAATTGCTTCCCAAGTTCCCTCAACATCATCTGCTACATGCCGCCTTATCATATCGAAATGACGCCCGCCGTCAAAGAATTTGCTGAACATTGACGCATTTATTTACGAATCCAATTGTGATGCAACCCCCGGTTATTACCCAAATAAATTGATGCCCTAATGGCCAAATTTTACAATATACTTATGAGAGCCATATCGTCCCCAAATCGTCGTCTCAAAATCGTTGTCATCGTCGATTAATTCGCCGTCGTCACTTTGTTCCAAATTTTTGTCGCCCCGTCATCAAATCGTCGCCAATTTTGCAATATCATCGTATCTGTCATCCTTTTTCGTTGAATTTTCGTCGATTTTTGTCCATTTTGCATCATATATATATATATATATGAAAAAAAACACAACCGAACACGCCGTCTTAAATTTTGGTTATTTACAAATTTGTAAAATTTAAATCTATGCGAAATAGGAAAATTATAAAGAAGAGAACAGGAAAAATCATAAAGAAAAACTGGAACATAAAGTTGGAGAAAATGGAAGACAAAAAAAAGAAGCGAAGAAAATTATAACGAAGAAATCTGAGGATTGGAAAGAAGACGAGGAACAAATTTTTACTGCCATAAAAACACTTACCCGAAAAATTCGCCCTCGGTTCGCCGCCAAAATCTTGCCAAACGAGGCTGGGGGCAGCCTTTTCATCAGCGCTGGAAGAATGTGGGAGCGCTAAAAATCAATCAATAAAGATCGCCGTTGAGCAACCTACAGTAAACAGCGATGCTTTGACCGTTGCACTTATGTCAGGCAATCCTACATCGTGCCAAGATTCTTCGTTTACGTAACCTAACTTTTTTATTTCTATACGACTACGCTTATTAAGATTATATTGAAACTATGACGTCAATGCTTAGTTTTTATGTCTTTTTGTTTATATATAAACGCTTGTTTTGTATGTTAAAAATTACTTCACCATTTTATTAATAAATTCGGCTTACCTGCTTTCTCTGCTCTTTACCATCGTCGTAGGGTTGCTGGATAAATCGTCGATTGTTCCGTCCGGCTTTTGCAACCATTGGAAGCTGGAAGAAACATGATTTCGTTGCGAGACCTTTTAATTACCTTGGCTTTTTCCTAAATCGTCGCCGTTGCCGCCCATCCTTTGACGTTTTGGTTGACGATTCTGAAGAAGAAAGAATAAATTGTCCGATCTGCAGGTTATTCAGCTACAGTAACCTGTATTTTCCATTGACCTAAAAATTGACAAACCTTACACACCTATTCTGTCTGAAAATTCGAAATTTTTGGAAGAATTTTTTCATTTGTTTGTCGAAAAATTTATAATTTGTCAAGTTTTATGTCGAAAAATGAAATTTTTTCCAATTTTTTTTTCGAGAAAATTTAAAATTTAATTTTTTTCCCCCTGAAAAACTGAATTGATTTATACATTTTCCTCGAAAAGTTGAAAAAATTTTCACTTTTTCGCAGAAAAATTTAATTTTTTCCTTTGTATTTATTGAAAAATGTTCGAATTCTATATATTTTTCCGGATAAATTTGAAATCTTTTCGAAAATTTAATGGAAAAATTAAAAAAATTTCCGCTTTTCGGTCGAAAATTCGGATTTTTTTCACTATTTTTGTACGAAAATTTCAAATTTTTTGTCATTTTCGTCAAAAAAATTCAGTTTTTTTTGTCGAAAAATTTGAAATTTTCAATTTTTTTTGTCGAATATTTGGCTTTTTCGTTGAAATTTTTTACACTTTTCTGTTTAAAAATTTGAATTTTCTTTAATGAAATTGGACTGTTTTCATTTTCTTTGTCTAAATATATCAGAATTTTCCAACTTTATAGTTCAAAAATCAAATTTTTTTCGATATTTTTGACGAAAAAATTTCAAAATTTAATTTTTTTTCCTGAAAAATTGAATTTATTTATACATTTTCATTGAAAAGTTGGAAAAAATTAGTTTTTTCGCAGAAAAATTCAATTTTTCCCTTTATTTGTTTGAAAATGTTGAAATTTTATATATTTTACCGGAAAAATTTTAATTCTTTTCGAAAATTTAATAGAAAAAATTAAAAAATTTCCGCTTTTCGGTCGAAAATTGGATTTTTTTTTCACTATTTTTGTACGGAAATTTTAAATTTTTTGTC